>MNAD01001656.1:0-60166 GCA_001895945.1 Trametes pubescens
TTTTTTTTTTTCCTATATCCTCCGTCAAATGATCAATGATATTCACACCTGCTACACCTATCCCCCCTACCACTAGACCCGTTGCTATGGCCCCAGCTTTCCCAGCTAGAGTCGGGGATCCTTGGGCTAATTTCAATCCACCAGCGAGACCTGCTGCCACAATTACACTTTTTCCACCTCTACCAGTATTAGTAGAAGAAGGGGCAGCGGGTGTTGTATTAGTAGAAGAAGGGGCAGCCTGTGTTGCTTCCGCAGAAGAAGGCGTAGGAGTAGTAGTTGTAGTATTTGTGTTACTTTGAGGTTCTGATGCCGAAGGAGTATGACCTTCGATACCAAAATAAGAATTTAAATCCAAAGGATTTCACATTAAATTTGGAAAATTTAAAGACACTAGAACTTCTATACTTTCTATAGTCCAAAATATAAGATAAAATATTAAGGTTAATTTGATAAAGCTCACCTCGTTTATTTTGAGCTTTAGACTAACGGGGAGACAATATAGGTAAGAGAAGACTCCCACGCTAAACCAGAAACAAGCTAGAATTAATTTATAGAGTAAGATTATAGTAGAAAAACTTCCATAATTAAAGATCTCTGAATTAAAATATTGGGAAATAAAGGCGAATAGGACTCCACTATATATACCTATGCCTGATCCAATTGACTGAATATAGAAAGCATTAAAAGCTAATGCTCCGGCATAAATAAATATGATAGAAGATATCACAACATATAAGATTGTTCTTATATTTTTATTTATTGAGGGAAGGGCGATTGCCACTATTAAAATTAAGATACTTAAAAAGATCATTGCTCCTTGTTTTTTCTATTTATTTCTTTTTTTGTTTGTTTCGGGGACGAAGGACCAAATATTAATAGAATTATACAAGTAAATCGGAATAGAGAGGAGTCGAACCTCCAAGGGTATTACCCGAACAATTAGCAATCGTTTTAACTTACCAATGTAAACTATTCCTAATTTTATTTATTAATTATAATTAAAAAGATATTTATCTTTTTGTTTTTTTATTCCATAGATAATTTGCTGTTTATTGAGTAAATATTCTTATTAAACCTGTAAGATTTTTTTCCATTCTTAAATTAAGGTTAGTTTTTTTATAATAGAATTAATTTATTTTTATACATTATCTTAGTCTCACACATAGAAACTTAAACATATTATCCCAACCGAGGTCTATACCTATATTATTCTCTTTTGGAATCGAACCAAAATTGACATTTTAGAAGAATGATGTTCTACCATTAAACTAAGAGAATTAAAAGCTTGATATCTAAGGACTCTTTTTTTATCAAACTACTTCTTTTAAATAATAAAATTTTGTTTTTTGTTTTTATTCCATTTTGAATATAAATTAAAGAAGTAGTCATAACTAATATTTTTCAGATATCAATGATATATTATGTTGATAGTGGAGCCATATTAGTAATAAGCTTTAATTATGTTTTTTTAATATAATTTATACTAAGGGGAGTATTAATAAATATAAAAATGAATTAAGATTTATTATTTAATTTTACTATAAACATTCTAATAACTTGTTGTAAAGTAAATAAAGGTAAAACATATTTAGATAAAATATAAATTAAAACAAATAATACTACAAATGAAAAATATAATTGATTTAAAAAATAAAAAGGTATTAATTGTGGCATAAGTTATTAATATTAAATTAAGGCTCTTATTAAAATTAAGAACTATCTCTTGCTAAAGCAACATTTACCCTCCCTGAGGTCGGCGAGAGAAAAACATAGAATGAGATAATGACTTACTCTTTTATTTAGATAAACCTATAATTTAAATCTTATAATCAGAAGTTAATTTACATAGATATAAAAAGTCTGTAACATGCAAATAAATATTTTTTTTTAACTTTAATATACATCAAAAAAGATTTCTATTTTATTAACCTAAGACTCTTAAATTTATTTTATAAACGAGGTACTTTACTTACAACACTATTGTAATATTATAATTGACCACAAATCTTAGAAATAAAAACACTTAGCCTCTTATTAACCATCTACAAATAGATGTGATAGAAATGACTTACCATCTATAAAAATAATGAATTAACCATTTATATTTAATTATAATAATCACTTTCATTAAATGACCTCATTTTTTTTTATTAATTAAATGTAGAATACTAAACTGGAGATTACCTACAGATTAAAAATTATAACCTAGTATAAAAAAGGATTATACAAGGAAAAATAAAAAACTATTTTTATTAGTTTTTTATTTTTTGTTTTGTTTTGGAGTTAATATTAAAATGTTTAGAATAAGGGGAATATCTCCTATTTGATTCCATAATTCCACTATACAAAACAGTAGTTTATCTATCTTAAATTTGTATAAATAGACAAATCTACACTATAAAGCTATTATGCTTAATTGTGTTATAAAGATATTAAAAGATTATACCCTTGTTAAGCTATAACTATATCTAAGTAATGTGAGTTATATTAAATAATAAGTATTATTTATTGATGTTAACATCGATTGGGTGCAAGCATAAAAAATGAGATATTTTAATTATAAAATAAAAATCATATAAAATTAACATACTTAAGAAGATAAATTCGGCATACATTAATTTGTATTGAAATTTTAAATATAATAAAATATATTTATTAGTAATAAAACTTAAAATCTTATCTTTAAATATGAATAATACAATCATATAAGCTAATATTAATATAAAGATAGATAAAAGTAAAATTAATATAAATAAGAATATAGCTAAATAATGATGTTGATCCATTAATAGCTCTACTGGGTAATTAACTGTTTGTGGTTGAAAATAACTTAAAACCTGACTTAAGATCTCTTGATGAAGAGATTCTAATTCAAAGGAAAAATTTTCAGGTAAACCTGTTAATTTTTTTAGTAAGACGTGAACTTAAATTAAAAAAAGTATTTTTTAATTTCCTTTAACTATATTCTGGGCTGATTAGCTCTTTTTAAACTAGAGTTTATAAACTAAATCTCTAATTTCTTATTTTCCCTCCCCCATCCCCATCTAGGATGATAGGATGAGAGGTCGGCGAAATTAAATTTATTATTTTGATCTTTATCAGAATTGAACTGATACTTGCTTCTTGAAGGGGAGCCGTACGAACCATTATACTAAAAGACCTAAAAAGAAGCGAAAAACTAAATGAATTTTTTTTTAATATCTTAATAAAAGACCTCGTATAGGCTGTATTAGAGTTAAGAAGGAATCGAACCTCACTATAAACGTTGCAAATTTACTACAGAACCACCTGTATACTTAACTCCTTAAATAGAAACCCAAGCGAATCATTTCGCGGACCTTAGGTAGGAGAATAAAAAAACAAAAAACCATATAAAAATTAAATCATATTAATTAACTCTTTCTTTTAATTATAAAATTATTCAATCCCTTAAATTTATTTTAATCAAATAAAAAGAGTTTATTAACTTATAATTACTTTATCCTCCCCAAGGTCAAATTAGTTATAAAAACAAATTATTTTTTTTTTCGGGACGCTTATATCCTATAAGGTAAAATAAGGTAAAATCTTTTAATCGTTTTTTAGTTATTTACTTAATAGTACGTAAACTTATAAAATTAAATATAAGATATTTTCGGTTTAGTTACAGTTATAATTAAAAATTATAATTTTATTTGGCTCACTTCCTCTATGAGAGGTTATAGGAAATAAAATTAAATTTTTTAAATATTTAGTTATATTTTTTAAACTTAACATTTATATTTTCTATCTATTTTAAATTTTATTTAATAACATATTTAAGTTTATTATATTCTAATATTAGAAAAATTAAGGAACAAAACTCGATTAGTGTATCCCTTTTAAGGAAAAGTGTTTTCATTTGTATAGCTCTTTATAATCATTTAAAAGAATCCCTCTATAAATTGAAGAATTTTAATTATAAAAAAATAAATAAATTTGGTCCCGAAAAACAAAAAATATATAATATTATGCGAAAAATTAAAAAAAAAAAATAAAAAAATTAAATAACAAAATGTTAATAAATTCAAATATCTCTTTTGTAAATTCTCCTTTAGAACAATTTGAAGTTACAAATTTAATTGGTATAAATGCACCTATCTTAGGGTATTTAAATATAACTTTAACTAATTTAGGATTATATTCTATTTTAGTTTTATTCCTTATTGTAGGATTACATTATGCAGGTAACAATGAAATAAAATTAGTGCCAAGTAAATGGTCTATAGCTTTAGAAAGTTTATTTGCAAGTATTCATTCTATGGTTAGAGAACAATTAGGTAAAGAAGTTTACTTACCTTTTATATATTCTATCTTCTTTTTTATATTAATAGCTAATTTAACTGGTAATATTCCTTATTCATTTACAATTACTACTTCTATAATGGTAAGTATAGGATTATCTTTCACTATTTTAATAGCAGTGACTATTTTAGGTTTAAGTATCCATAAATTACATTTCTTTTCATATTTTGTACCATCTGGAACACCTTTAGCTTTAGTTCCTTTATTAGTATTAATTGAATTAACTAGTTACTTAGCTAGAGCTTTCTCTTTAGGAATAAGATTATTTGCTAATATGGTAGCTGGTCATACTTTAATGAAAATTTTAGCTACTTTCTTATACCAAATGTTTAATACAAGTATAATTGTAGCTATATTAACTATAATTCCATTTACTTTATTCTTAGCTATTATGACTTTAGAATTAGCTGTTTCTGTAATTCAAGCTTATGTATTTACAATTTTAACTTGCTCTTATATTAAAGATGCTATAGAATTACATTAATATGTGTCCCCTATAGTTTAAAAATAAAGTAAAGAATAAAATTTTTATATCAAAATAATCTCATTTTTAAACGATATTTGATAGTTTATGATAAATAAATCATAATTAATCATTATAATATTAAGATTATGATTATTATTATGATTAATTAGGGGAGGAAAAATATAAAAATTTTGACTTAGGATTTTTAAATCAAAAAATTTTTATTTTCTTATTAATTTTGTCATCAAAAGTCTTATCTCTCCTAAAATGAAAATGTTAAGTATCCCTCTTATTTCATTTTTAAATTAAATTTGCTATATCTTAATTATTCATTATTCATATATTTCTTTGTCTAATCAAATATTAGGTCCTTCGTCCCCGAAAATTAAAGAAGGGGGATAACGAGTATTAGAGTATTTAATATATGATCTTAAAAAAGAGCAGGTTTAAGGGGAATAAAGTAACCTTTTATTTTTTAATATTAGTTTCAGTGGCTAAATCCATGAAAGTATTTTCTAATATACCAATAGCTGGCACTATCACTAAGAACCATGCAAAGTAGAAAGCTGTTGCAATTTGCCCAATAGTTACATAAGGTTCAGTAGGATGTTGAGAACCAATCCACATTAAAATAATAAAATCTACTACAAATAACCAGAAAGCAAATTTCATAAATGGTTTAAATTGATTTCCTCTGACTCTAGATAAATCAGTATAAGGTAATACTAATAAGATTAATAATGATCCAAACATTGCTATAACTCCTAATAATTTATTAGGTATTGATCTTAATATTGCATAGAAAGGTAATAGATACCATTCAGGTACAATAGAAGCAGGAGTTTGCATAGGATTAGCCGGAATATAGTTATCACTATGTCCTAAAAAGTTAGGATAATAGAATACCATTATACTTAATACTAAAAAGAAAAAGAAAATAGTCACTAAATCTTTAAATGTAAAATAAGGATGCATTGAATATCTATCACCACTTGATCCAATCCCATTAGGATTATTTGAACCGTGTGTATGTAGAGCTAATAAATGTGCTACAGCTAAAGCTGCTAATAAGAAAGGTAATAAGTAATGTAATGAAAAGAATCTGTTAAGTGTAGCATTACTTACACTGAAACCTCCCCAAATTAATTCTACTAAATCTTGTCCAAATACAGGAATAGCACTTAATAAATTAGTAATTACTGTGGCACCCCATAAACTCATTTGACCATAAGGCAATACATATCCTAAAAAGGCTGTAGCCATCATCACTATTAAAATAATCACACCTATTGCCCATAATAAAACTCTAGGTGATTTATATGAACCATAATATAATCCTCTTGCAATATGAGCATATACAAAAATAAAGAAGAATGATGCTACATTAGCGTGTGTATATCTAACAGCCCAACCATTATTTACATCTCTCATAATATGTTCTACTGAATTAAAAGCAAAATCTACATGTGGTTGATAGTGCATAGCTAAAAAGATACCAGTTAATATTTGTAAGATTAAACAAGTACCTAATAAAGATCCGAAATTCCATAGATAGGATAAATTGGCGGGTTGAGGGGAATCAATAACGTAAGAATTGACAAGTCTAAGTAAAATATGCGATTTAAATAACCTCACTAAATTAATTTTTTTTTATAAAGAATAGCTAAATTTTTTTTTTTATTAAATATTTCAATTTATTTAATAATTTTTTTAATTATTGTTTTGTTATTTATATTTTATATTAATTATAAATGATCTTTTGAGTATACCCTTTACTATACTAATAAGAGTATTCATTTGTATACCCTTTATTTTATAAGTAGCTATTTCTACCTTACTTACACAAAGATTCTTTCTTTGATTTTATTTTTTATTTTATTTATTTATTAATAATTTAATTTCATTATTTTTTTTTTAATTTATTTTATTTTATAAAAAAATTTTTTTGTTTTTTTTTTTTATTAGTTTTTAATTCTTTATTTATTATATAATAATGATTATTTTTTTTTTCCCATATTTTGGGAGTTTACCCACACTGTAACGAAAGATTAATAATTTATATTTAATTATTTTTATTTTTATATATTTAAGCCCAAGAAGAATCGAACTTCTACAGATTCCTTATCAAGAAATCATTCTACCTTTAAATTATAGGCTTATAATTATTTATTTTTTTTTTTATTATATTATATTTTTTTTTATTTATTTTTATGACTATCACTCTAAAGGACAAAACTACTTCTTTTAAAGCTAAAAAACTGCGTTTGTTTTTGTTTTAATAAGGGGAAAATATCCTAAAATTAATTTAATTTTTTTAAATTTAGTATGGAGCTATATCAAAAGCTACTAATATACTAGGAACTAAAATAATAAAGGCCACAACTATAGGTAAAAGATTTAACCAACAGAATTCAATTAATTGATCGTATCTTAATCTAGGTAAAGTAGCTCTAAACCAAACAAACATAAAACAGAAAATACATGTTTTTAAACCTAAAACTATAGATTGTACATTAAAGAAAGTATCATTAACGATAAAATTAGGAATATTATAACCACCTAAGAATAAAATAGCAGTGATACAACTAAATAATACAATAGAACTATATTCAGCTAAGAAAAAGAATACAAAAATAATAGAACTGTGTTCAGTAAAGAAACCAGCTACTAATTCAGATTCAGCTTCTTGTAAATCAAAAGGAGTTCTACTTGTTTCAGCTAAAATAGAAATAAAATATATAATAAAAACAGGTAATAATGGTACTATAAACCATATTGCTTGTTGACTTTCAATTATACTTGTGAAATTAAAAGATCCTGTTAATAAAATAATGATTAATATTGCCGAACTTAAAATTAATTCATAACTTATCATTGCAGCTGTAGATCTTAAACTTCCTAAAAAGGCATATTTAGAGTTAGCTGACCATCCGGCAAATAATATTCCATATACTCCTAAAGAAGATAAGGCTAAAGTATATAAGATTCCTAATGGAAAATCAAATAAAGTTAAACCTTCTCCAAAAGGAATGATACCCCAACCTAATAAACTAAAGATTAAGGTTGAAACTGGAGCTAAATAAAATAATATTTTATTTGATTGAGAGGGTATAACCGTTTCTTTAAGTATTAATTTTAAAGCATCGGCAAAAGGTTGTAATACTCCGTAGTAACCTACTGTATTTGGTCCGACTCTTCGTTGATGAGCCGCTAATTGTTTTCTTTCTACAATAGTCATAAAAGCTACTGAAAGTAAAACAGGTAATAAAACTAATAATACATCTATTAAATTTATGATGATATTAATTATATTTAAGATTAAATCGTATTGAATCATGGGTTTTGTTTTTTTTTTTTGCTTATTTATTTTTGTTTTTTATCTTATATTAACCTATGATAGCTAATTATAAGTTTTGATATATAATTCATATTTATTTTTGTTTTTCGGGGACGAAGGACCAAAAATTTTTATTTATTTATTTATTTTTTTATATGATATTTTTATATTGTCCAGTAAGAATTAAATCTTGGTGGCATTTACTCGAAAGAATTTATTTATTTATTATTTTTTTGTTTTTGTTTTTTAATTTATTAAAATTATAAAAGGGATCTATTTATAATTTACACACTGTAACGAAAGATTGTTTATATTTGGATATTTATTAATTAAGCCTAGAAGAATCGAACTTCTACTTTTTCCTCTTTATAAGAAATTATTTTACCTTTTAAACTATGAGCTTTTAATATATTTATTTAAATATAATAATTTGAATATTTTTTTTTTTATTTTTAATTTTTAATGACTATCACTCTAAAGGACAAAACTACTTCTTTTATAACTTAAAAACTGCAATTGTTTTATTGTTATAAAAAAAAATTAACTAAATAAAATAATAATATTAAAAACCTCCGGCTATTAAAACTAAAGGATTTGTATTTTCATTTATATTTATATTTAAACCTAAAGAATTTAAAAATAAATAATATTTAGCATAAAATATTAAGTTTTTATAAATAAGAATAACAAAAAAAAATGATTTAACTTTTATTTAATAAACATTGTTTTGTTTTGAACCTAGTAATTATCCTATATTATATTTACTAGGTTTTTGATTTACCAATATTAAAATTGGCTTTGGATAAATATAAGAAATCATAGTTATGATCATTATCTGGTAATTTTGTTATCTACAAGAATAAATATTCATATACAAATGAAAACATTTTTCCTTAAAAGGGAAACCAATTGAGTTCAGTCTCCTTATTAATCTAAAAATAAAATAATAATTATCAACTCAATAAATAAAAAATAGAGTTATAGCTTTTATTATATTAGAATTTTTTCTAAGGGGAAAATAAGGATTAAGAATGAATTCTTCTAGTTTTAGAGATAAAGATTGGTGCAATCATAGCTAATAATAAGATAACACTTATAATAATTAACCAAGAAGCTCCATAAGTATACAACCCATGTCCAATTGCTTGAATTTGTAAGAAAGGAGTTAAAGCTGTATCGGCAATCACCGGATTAAAAGCAGTATTTACCCAATCATTCATAGAAATTTCATAATTTAAAATAAAACCATTAAATTTAAATAATAAATCTAAAACAGTATTAGAAACATTATTAAAACTGAAAGGAATAATAGTGTATATTTCATATATAAATAAAGAACCAATAGATAAGGCTAAAGGTAAATTTTTAGTATATTGAGAACCAGTTTCTAAAATATCCGTTAATTTAATATTAATCATCATAATAACAAAAAGGAATAAAACAGCAATAGCACCAACATAAACAATAATATAAGAAATACCAATAAATCCTATACCTAATAAAATTAAATATCCAGCAGCATTAACAAAAACTGAAATTAAAAAAATAACAGCTATAACTGGATTTTTAGAAGTAATAACTAATACACTAGAAAATAGTGCAGCAAAAGCTAATAAATCAATTAAGAAATGTTTCATATTAAAAAGATTATAAATAAAATTACCTACGTATATAACGTTCATTTTACTATATAAAATTAAAAAATATTATATAAAAAGGACAAGAGGTGTAAACAAGATATGCCAATGATATCCAGTAGGTTAAACCAAGAAAAGTAAGAAATAGTGAAGGATTAAAAAAAGTAAAATAAAAATCATTAACAATAATGGACTCTTTTAACCCAAAAATTAAGGGGAGTATAAATTAAAAAAATTTATGTCCAATCGAAACTGTAAAACTAAAGGATCCTCTTTTGTTTTTTTGAGTTAATCTAGCTGTAGAAATATAATTGGCTTTCATTCTAGCTAAACTTCCATATTGAATTTTTTTAACTGTTCTTCTAGGGACAATTTTACCTTTCATTAATCTACCTCCTAAATGAATATTCACCCCTGTTAAAATCGTAGCAAATTTAGAATATTTATTTTGATTACTTCTAAAAAAAATTTTATTAGATTGATATTTAAAAAATCTCCCAATAATTCTACTAAATGAATTTCTTCTAGAAAGTCCTAATTTACCTAAAATATTTACTAAAATTTGAGTATTATGACTTACAGAATATAATTGAGTTAATTCTAATTGTACCGGTTTTTTAAAATATTTACTTAATTTTAAAGATAAATCTTGTAATTTATTAAGATTTTTTTCTAAAAAATTTACTTTATTTATTTTTTTATTAATAACAAAATAAAATAAATTAATAACTACATTTTTAGGAGAAACGTAGTAATTAGGAGTACTAATAACACTAGACATTTCAAAGAAAGAATATTCTAAAATTTTATATACATTTTTATGTAAGATTTTAGAATTTAAAGTTTTAGAATTAAATTCATATAAAGTATTTTTATTTTGAGCTAATTCTATATCTAAAGTAGTAAATGATTTTAAATATTTTTGAATTTCTGTTTTAACAGGTTTTTCTTGACCTTTTTGAGGAACAAAAGTTAACATATCTACTTGATCAAAATAACTAGATTTTTTTTGAGGTTCTTTGATTTCTTGAATCAATTTTTTTGATTCCAGGATCATATTTTCTTTGGATTGGTTTAATTCTCTAGCATATTTTCCTATTTCTAGGATAGTTGTTTTTTCTATTCTTTTTTTTAAGATAGGTGTTTTTTTAACTAGATCTATACTAGAATATTGATTATTTATGGGTAAAAAAGATTTATTTGTATTCATTTTTTTATTTGGTTTGGTTTGGTTTGTTTATTTATGACTTTGCATAACGAGGCTATAGAGTATATAGCTACTTTAATTTACTATTATATTCGTAATAATATACACGACGTTTTACCCTAATGGAGAATATAATATTTAATATAAAAAGATAATTTATTTTATATTTGAAAAGTAAAGCTTTAAGCTAATAGAGTGAAAAGGTAAGAATATTTATTTTATATTAAGTAAAAACTGTATCACTTAAATAGTAATAAAAATAATTCTTAATTAGCTTTAAATGGTGCGAGAATACTTTAATATAAAGTATAAAGGATCAGGTATCTGATATAAATAAAAAATTTATTTTTCTTTGTTTTTTTTAAGGGGAAATTAATTATCTCTTAATAAAAAATAAATATGATTAAATAAAATATATAATTTTGATATATTTATTATATTATTATATATTTGATATTTTATTTTTATTAAGCTGCATCTATCCAAGCTAAATAATCTTGAATTGATACTGCTTCTATTGCTATAGGCATAAATCCGTGATATACTCCACAGATTTCAGAACATTGACCATAGAAAGTACCTGTTCTTTCAGCTAACATAGAAGTTTGATTTAATCTACCTGGAACTGCATCTATTTTTAGACCAAAAGAAGGTACAGCAAATGAATGGATCACATCAGCACCTGTAACAATTAATCTAATATGTGTATCTGTAGGTATAATTACTTTATTATCTACATCTAATAATCTAAATTGACCTAATTCTAAATCAGAATCTGGGATCATATATGAATCAAATTCTATAGATTCACCGCTAACATTTATATAATCACTATATTCGTAAGACCAATACCATTGATGACCTACTACTTTAATTGTAATTGTAGGTGAAATAACTTCATCTAATAAATATAATAATCTAAAAGAAGGGAAAGCAATAGCTATTAAAATGAAAGCAGGAGAAATAGTCCATATTAATTCAATTAATGTACCGTGGTTTAAATATTTATGTACAATAGGAGAATTATTAGAATTAAAATAATAGATAATAGAACCTAATACCCAAAATACACCTACACAAATAACCACTAAATAAAAAAAGATAGTATTGTGTAATTCTACTATCCCTGTGAATCCTGGAGCAGCACTGTCTTGAAATCCTATTTGCCAAGGTTGTGGAGCATCGTTATATATAGTATTAAAAATTGAAAAGAATTTTAACATCATTTATTTAAATTTATTTTATTTATTTAAAATATTTTTTTACTTAGTATACTGTTTCCTCTTACCTATTTTTTTATATAAAATAAAATATTTATTTATTTTTTTATTTGGAGTAAGAGCTAAATACCTTGTCTCTAGGACATTCATGATTTATCATCATTGCTTAATTCTTTTACTAAAGTAATCAAATTAAAGGTATCCTAAGTTATATCTTATATGACAATATTTTACTAAAAAATATATAAAATAAAGGAGAATTGAACTCATTTTATATCTTTCTTAATCCTCCTCTTAACCACCTATGTCTTCCCTACCTCCATACCCGATACCCTCTATTATTTTAGGTATCGGGTATTTTGATATAATATTATATTATATTATATTATATTTCGGGGACGAAGGACCAAATATTTATTTTTTTATTTTTATTTATTTTATTTATTTATTTTTATAAAATATATTAAATATTATATGGATTACTCAAGTTACAAGGTAATAAGGGTCAGAGTCGGAAAGATATATTCTTAAACCATTAAGAAACCTTATTTTGTTAATAAAATAAAAACATCTTAATGGATTTGAACCATTATTTCAAATTTCGAAGATTTTTGTTTTAACCATTAAACTAAAGATGTTATTATCTAGGTATTTAGTCTCCTAAAAAACAAACAAAATTAATTAATAATTAATTATACGAGTAAAGAGACTTGAACTCTTAAAATAATGAAAACCTAAGATTCACTCGGCTACCAATTTCGACATACTCGCTCTACCTCCTTTAAATCAAAATATAACCTTAAGGATATAAATATAGAAAAATAGTAGTATAGATAATATAAATTATCGGTAAATAAGGGGTGGGGGATTCGAACTCCCGGTCAATAATGTGTAAGATTACTGCTTTAACCAACTAAGCTAACCCCTTTATTATTTAATATCATTATATTATATTATATAATATTATTCGCGAAAATTAAATATAATTAATTTTATTAAAAAAAAAATTCATTTTTTGTTATTTCGGGGACGAAGGACCAAAATTTTATATTATATTATATTATATTATATTAATATTTAAGGGGGTTACAAATTAATTATTTTACAGCTGCACTTTCCAGTACAGCTACCTTGCTATGACTTTTGAGATGTTACCTCAATGAATTAACTAAAGCCAATAAGCTTAACCTAGCTGTTTTAAAAGGCTAAAAAAACTTTAGTCGTAAACTAAACTAGGAAAAAACTTATCTACCTCCAGTTTCCTCCACTAAAGGCTTCTTCCCAGCGACAGACAGTTAGTTCATCACGAAATTAGCTTCACCGTTGCGCTACTTATCAACGATTACTCGAAATTCCTTCTTCATGCCTCCGAATTTCAGGAGACAATCCGTCTAATATTAATATTAATTACTTTTTTTAATGATTAGCTCCACTTCTTGGTGGAAGTATTGCGTCACTTTGTAAAAGTATTTGTGGCACGTCTATAGCCCAGAACATGAGGGCCATAACGACTTGTCTTAGCCCCCGCTGAATCTCTATCAGATTCATTAGTTATTAAGAATAAATTAATAACAGGGATTTCGTTCGTTAGTGGAATTAACCTAATGTTTAACAACACGAACTGAAGACAGCCATGCAACACCTGTACTTAAGTATTTTAAAAGTTTAAAACACTCCTTAAAAAAGTTTGTATACAAGTTCTGGTAAGGTTTTACGCGGATTATCGTATTAAATAACATGCTTCACTCCGTTTGCTTCGAGACCGACTAATTTTTTTGTTTTCTACTTTGCAGTAGTACTCACAAGGCGGAATGGTTATCGTGTTAACTTCGCCTCTAGTTTAACTTAAACTAATGACTACCATTCATCGTTTACAGAAAGGAGTACCGGGGTATCTAATCCTATTTCTTACCCTAACCTTCGTTTCTCAGCGTCAATCATTAATGGAAAGTGGCCTTCGCCCTTAGTATTCTGCTTAGGATCTAAAGATATCAGCCCTCCTCTAAGCGTTATACACTATAACCTCTTTTTGATTCTAGCTTCCAATTAGACTACTTTATTTGTTTATTCATAGTCTTATGGAAACCGCCTACAAACCCTTTACGCCTGTTTATGATGATTAACGTTTGCGTCTCTGGTCTTACCGAGTCTTCTGGCACCAGATTTGGACGACACTATTAGTAAGGTATTATCATTATTTTCCCTTACGACATCATGAGTTTGAAGAAACTCTATGATTTCAGTTAGCTAGTTCACTCTTGCGAGCATTGACTAATATTCTTGACTGCTGGTAGTGTTATACTACTTGGGAGATTTCATTCCCAATGTGGCCAGAGGTTCTTTCAAACTTGACTTTCGATCGTCGGCTTGGTAGGCCTTTACCCCACCAACTACCTAATCAAATTAAATAGAATCCTATAGCAGAAGTATCTCCTTTATTTATATATCTCCTATTTATGAAGACTATAGGGTATCTTATTTAACATACTCACCTCTACACCTTATTTTCTAATATTACTTTAAATAATATGTTGAAAACAACGATTTGCATGTCTTAAACTACTGAAAAACGTTCAATCGGAACCAAAATTAAATTCTTGCTTATTATTAAACTTTCTCTTATAAAGGAGAAAGTTGTATTTTATGTGCTTAACGCAATGTTTACTATCTCTTTTATTTAAAAAAAAAGAACATACTTTTTTTAATTTAATTATATTTTATTTTTTTTTTTAATTTTATAATAAAAATTATTCCTCATTTTTTTATCAAACTCTAAAAAGAATATTCATAAAAATATTAATTATTAAAAATAAATTAAAATATTAATGCAAATAATAATAAATCATTATAAAATAACCAGGTAAAAAGAATTATTATATCTAATATGAATCATTTTATGATTGCTTAGGTATTATCACGTAAATGATGGAAATTTAAATATAAATATCTAAAAAAAAAAGAATAAACATGCAATAATAAGTTTATTATTTATGTATGATTTTTCTCATATTTATTTTTAAAATAAAGAATCTTTTTGATTGTGTCTATTTTTTAATCAAGAAATATAAAGATACACAAGAATTTATATTTAATAAATGACATTTTAATAAAAAAATGTCTCCACTCCAAAATCTTTTTATCAATAACAGGATAATTATACAAATGTTATTAAACATTATAAAATTTATGAAGTAATGGATAAATACTAAAGTTTAAGAAAATATTATAAAGATGGAGATAATAGTGATAATTAACCTCATTTGAGATATTATAAATTTATAGGAATAGGACTATCTTTATGATTTTAATACCTCGTAGAGGAGAGGGTATCGGTTGGCAGGTAGTTCATATGGTGCGAGTTATAAGCTTATACCTGTAGTAAAAATTGTCTATATTACAATTACTTGTAATATAAATCCTTTAACTACAAATACTTTACCTATTAATCCTAAATAAGTAAATTCAAATTCATTAAACCAAATTAGTCATACTAATGAATCTACAGGTTATATAACACCCACTGCTCCTAATATTAGAAGTGGGACTATTATAACTGAAGATTTTAATGAATTTAAAAAAATATTTCAAAAAAAAACTTTTTATACATATTTTTTCAGGTGATAAAAATTAAATTTAGTAAAAAAAAAAATAAAAGAAGATGTAAAAAAATATCTACTCTTTTTAGGTCTTTTAGTATAACGGTTCGTATTGCTCCCCTTCAAGAAGCAAGTATCAGTTCAATTCTGATAAAGATCAAAATAATAAATTTAATTTCGCCGACCTCTCATCCTATCATCCTAGATGGGGATGGGGGAGGGAAAATAAGAAATTAGAGATTTAGTTTATAAACTCTAGTTTAAAAAGAGCTAATCAGCCCAGAATATAGTTAAAGGAAATTAAAAAATACTTTTTTTAATTTAAGTTCTACAGGTAATGAATTCTTGGCTATCTTCTATCTATAATCATATTGATTTTCTATTTACTTTAAGTGATACACAGCTATTTTTTTTAATAAAATAATTTTATTTGTATTGTGGTTTTTAATAGGAATTTATTTATATCAATACTCCTCAAATTTTAAATACCTAGTAAATAATTTTAATTTGTTTGAATTTGTTATTTTAGTTTATAGTTTTGTCTTTATGTTAAAACTAGGAGCTTTGATGTTAGAATATTATTTAGATATTCCTGAATTTTCATTAATTCATTATGTTACAGACAATAGTTCTAGTGATACTCATAATAGTCCTACTCAGAATACTTTGAATCATGCTATCACAAAAACTGGTGATACTGCGATTATTACTACAGCTTTAGTCGTATCAGGTAAAGTAGCTCAGAGTGTTCCTAGTACCACAGGTAAAGCCGCAGTTTTAGCAGGCGGAGTGATATTAGGATAAGCTGCTATATATGTTAAAAATGTAGCCTCTAAAGTAAGTACCGATTTTTTAAATAAAAAAATTATTTCTAATATTAGTGGTACTTTAGATTCTATTTTTTACAGTACTGGGAATAATGCATTAGATTTAATTAATCTAATTCAAGTCTTTAATAAATTAAGCTTAATGTTTCATTTAATCATTATATATAATTTTATAATAACAAAATTAAATTTTGAATTAATGGAATCCTTTTTATTAAAAATTTTCCCAAAAATAATAGTAAATGCATATATAAGATCATTAAAAAATTTAAAAAAAAGTTCATCTATTTTAATAATAGTTTCTTTTTTATTGTTATGAATATCCGATTTGTATTCATACTACTATTTACAGTTTTTTATTGATAATTTAAGTCAAATATTGGATTCTTACTTTAATAAATAATAAAAAGGGGTAAAGGTATAATTGTAAAAAAACTAAAATAAATAAAAATATTATTTTTATCACTGAATTTACCATCCCCTCCTCTCCCCTTTCCTCTTCCCTCTGCCATCTAGGATGAGAGGAGAGGCTAGGAGAGGGTATCAGAGGGTCGGCGAGAAAATAGAAAATATTTTATTTTTATCAGCATCGAAATATTTAGATATTTATTTGATATTCACTCTACATAAAGGTATAATTATTAATAAAAATCAATGAGATAATTATTATCCATATTGTAAAGATCTGTGATAAATTAAATCAAATTTATATTTAGATAATTAAATCAATCATATTTAAATATTTTATATTTTGATAAAGAAATATATAAATAAATTAAGTTAATTAAAAAAGATCATTTAATTCAGCTAGAAAAATTACAGTCCGATAACAGTTTTTTGTTTTTCGCGAAATATGTTTTTGTTTTTTTTGTTAACCTTTAAATAGATATTATCAAAAGCGAGGTAATATTATTTTTTTTTATATTTAAAATATATAAAGTAAATATTATACTATGTTAAATAAAAAAGTTAATAATTCATATAACATATAAGTCTATAAAGATAAAGTTAATCTATTTAGATTTATTTTCTGATAATTATATTATTTATCCTGCCCCCTCTCCTCTCCTCTCATCTTAGATGGCAGAGGGCAGAGGGGAGAGGGCAGGGCAGGAGAAGAGGGAGGCGAAAAGATAGTTTTTGTTTTTTTAGTCATTCCCTATTACCAGAGGGGTGGAAGGATCTAGATTATTTAATTTATTAAGCTGAAAAAAAGAATTGAACTTTTATTTTACCGTCATGAATGGCAGGTTTTAACCTTTAAACTATTTCAGCGATTCAAAGAGATAAGTAAGGAAGCATAAGGGAGTTAGATAATAGTAAGAGTAGTTTTGTATATAACTATTTAACCTAGCCATGAGGTAAAAATAGTGACTGAATTTTCTATAAAGATTCATAAGTATAAATAGGTCATTCTATGACACCCTTTTTTATATAAAGAAAACATACTAAAGTGTTAGAACTGTTATATAAAATAAACTAAATATGTCCATTTACTATATTTTGATAAAGAAATATATTATCTTTCTTTATTTACACCACAAATTTCTTTGTTTTAATTATAATTAAACATACTTATAACCTTACTAAATTATGATAGATATTACCATAATCCCAGTTTTAATTATCTTAACTCTATATGAAACTTATTATATATATTAGAAAAATAATATTTATTAAGTTAAAGGGTAAAATCAGAGACTTGAACTCTGAACAGCGTCGCCACAAGACGTTATTTTGCCAATTAAACTAATATTACCTCTTTTATATCTTTTTTTTGTTTAGATATATTTTTTAATTATTTCCTAAAGAATTATTTTTAACTCCCTTCTTTATAAAACAGAGATCTAAAACCTCCTATTTTCCCGCATAATTTATCCTAAATCATTAGTTTTTATAAAGAATTATCTAGGTCCTCTGTCCTCCCCTCTTTAATTTAAAATAGTTTAATGGCCGATCGTCTGATAACCTTTCTTAGCCTCGTAGAGGAGAGGCAATAAGAGGGTATTTCTTTTCTATTTTAATAAAAAGAATAAGACTTTAAATAAAAGGCTAATAAAACTAAATCTAATTAAATCTTAATAAGCCTTATAAGCAAGTAGCCTTTAACTTCCTAATATAAAATAATATCAAATAGGTACAATATATACTAGAAAATGGATAGTTCTTAGACCTCTTAAAAAAAGGGGTATCAATCCTAATATAAAAAAGAACAAATAAAAGAGTATGTATTATTCAAATTAAAACCAAAAATCACGGTAGATGACAAATTGGCTCGTCGCTCCTTTTGGGTAGGAGATATATAGCGTGTTCGAATCGCGCCTACCGTATATCTCAAAAATAAATCTATCTTACTAAAATTAAAGTCAGATCAAGGTGTCATGGCAGAGTGGTTATTGCGGAGTACTGTTAATACTTTTTATCAGAGGTTCAATTCCTCTTGACGCCTATTAAAAAAAAACATAAGTCCTTCCACTATCTTCCACTTCTCTATATCCTCTCCTCTCATCCTAGATGGCAGAGGTCAGAGGGCAGGAGGAGAGGATATTAATTTAGAAATCTGTAATTATTTTTAATTATTAAAAGAAGTATAAAAAAAAAATATTTGGACACAAAAAATAAATTTTGGTCCTTCCTCCCCGAAAAACAAAAAGGGTATAACGAACATGTTGAAATTGGTAAACAATCTCCTCTTAAGCAGGAGTGGAAGTAATTCCTTAAGAGTTCGAGTCTCTTTGTTCGTAAGTTTCCTAGACAGTGTTTAAATTTATAATAAGCGATATAGTGTAATGGTGTGCACGACAGTTTCATGGCCTGTTAGATTGGGTTCGATTCCTTTACTCGCTAACTGAAAAAATAAAATAATAAAATAAAAATGCGATAAATAAAAATAATATTCTAGGTTTTTTGTTTTTGTTTTTTTATAGTTTTTCTCCTCCTCTCCTGCCTGATATCCCTAAAAAAACAAAAACCGACAAAAAGCGAAACAAAAAATGAATTCATTTAGTTTTTCGCTTCTTTTTAGGTCTTTTAGTATAATGGTTCGTACGGCTCCCCTTCAAGAAGCAAGTATCAGTTCAATTCTGATAAAGATCAAAATAATAAATTTAATTTCGCCGACCTCTCATCCTATCATCCTAGATGGGGATGGGGGAGGGAAAATAAGAAATTAGAGATTTAGTTTATAAACTCTAGTTTAAAAAGAGCTAATCAGCCCAGAAGATGGTTAAAGGAAATTAAAAAATACCCGGTATTTTTTAATTAAAGTTCTACAGGTAATGAATTCTTGGCTATCTTCTACTAATGCTAAAGAGATTGGTACTCTTTATCTTATCTTTGCAGTCTTTGCAGGTATGATAGGTACAGCCTTTTCAGTATTAATCAGATTAGAATTATCAGCACCTGGAGTGCAAGTGTTACAAGGAGATCATCAATTATTTAATGTAATTATTACAGCACACGCTTTTATTATGATCTTCTTTATGGTCAACAAAAAAATACTATTTAATCGTAACTTTCATTTAAATTTAAAAAATAACCAAACTAATGATATTGTTATTACAAACAATAATAAAAATAACAATAATAATAATAATAATAATGAAATACCTGAATATACTAAGGTATTTATAGAAAATCCTTTTAAAAATAGAAAACTTATACTTAAAGTAGCTAAGAATCAAAAAGGGGTTTATGTTTGAGAAGATAATAATTATAATTATATTTATGTAGGACATTCTATTAACTTATATAATAGAATAAGTTCTTATTTTATGCCTTCTATCCTTAAAACTAAATCTCGTAGAGTATTACGTTATTTTAATAAATATGGTTTTGGTAATGCAAATTTAACTATTTATATAATGAATGAAAATTCTAGTTTAAATGAGGTTGTAAAATTAGAACAATATTTTATTAATACTTTAAATCCAAGCGAAAATGTAGATTTAGTTTCAAGTAGCTCTGGTTATCATGAACCAATGAGTCAAGAGATTAGAGACAAATTACGTAAACAAAGAGGTACTCCTATTTATATGTATAGTATAGAAGATTTTTCTTTATTATATGTATTTGAGTCAAAACAATACACGTATGATTCAATAAATATTCATCATAAAACTTTAAGTAATTGTTTAGATACAGGTGCTATTTATTTAGACTATTTTTTTTTTTCACTTGATATTATTGAAGAGTCTGAAAATATTAATTCTTTAAGTTTAGAAGAAATAAAAAAATTAGTTATTATTAAACGAAATTTATATGTTAGCAAACACCCTGCAGCTAAAGTTATTTTAGCTGAATTTAAAGATGATTCAAGTAAAAATTTAGAATTCCCATCTTTAAATAGTTTAGCTAATCATTTAAAAGGTGATCGTCAAATTATTAGAGAATATTTAAAAAATGAAAGATCTGGTTATTATAGAGGAAAATGAAAATTTACATATCGCCAACCTTAGGATAATTAAATAGAAGGGCATGGCCGGGTAAGGTAGAAATATTTTACTTTCTTTTCACTGTATGCTGGAAACCCTTTAGAGCCTTTAAAACTAGTACCGCGGTCTATAGATTAGCAGTGGAATACAGTAACATTTTAAAGGATTAGGCAATCAGCAGGAAACCAAAGATAAAAAGTTTTATTTTTATTAAGTAGGTTCCTCAGAGACTACACGTGAAATATCTTAATATGTCTTAAATATACATAAAGATAAAGATATAGTCCGTCCCTTTTCGAAAGTTTAGGGGTTAAACGTATGCCTGCACTAGTTGGTGGTTTTGGGAACTACTTATTACCTGTTCAAGTAGGGGCGCCCGATTACTTAAAAAATTTAAATAAATGATCGACCCATTTTTATTCTATTGATAAAATTTACAATAATCTAGAATCATCTTCTGATTTATCTAATATTAAAGATAAAAATACTAATTTTTATAGTATTGGTCCATACTTAGCAGGATTATTTGAAGGCGATGGTCATATCATTTTATCCAAAATCATTAATTCAAGAGGTAAAATAAGCTACCCTTATATAGCTATAACTTTTGTATACAAAGATTTACCTTTAGTAAATAAATTTGTAGAATTATATGGAGGAAGAATACGATTTAAAAATAAAGAAAATGCTATAGTTTGGATAATAAATACTCATAAAGAATTAGTAAAATTAATAAATTTAATGAATGGTAATCTAAGAACACCTAAATTAACTCAATTTAATGACTTAATTTTATGGTTAAATAATAGATATCATTATAATATTTCTATTTATTCCCCAGATCAAAGTGATTTAAATTTAAATGGCTGGCTAGCTGGGTTTCTTGATGCGGATGGAGGATTTAAAATTCGTTATACTGAAAAATTAATAGAAGAAAATACAAATAAAGTTTTAACTAAAGGAAGAATAGAAGTACGTTTTGTATTAGAACAACGACAAATATTACCCTATAACAATCAGTCATATAAAGACATAATGTATAAAATACAGTCTTTTTTTGGTATAACTACGGATTTAAAAATCTCAAAACATAATATAGATAAAATTTATTGGTTAATAGAGATAACTAGTTTAACTAAATTAAACTTTCTTGTTCAATATTTGAATAATTTTCCTTTATTCACCGCTAAACGAAATGATTTTGAGGATTGGTTAAAAGTTTATCGTTTAATAGAAGATAAAAAACATTTAACTGAAGATGGTAAATGGTTAATTAAACATATCAAATCAAATATGAATAAAAACCGTAAAGAATTTAATTTTTGTCATTTAGTTTATTTAAATAAAGTACAGTAGTCCTTTTTATAATAACCTTATAATTAGAATCGGGTAAATTGCAAGAAAATCTTAAAAAAAAAAACTTTTGGAAATAAAATAAGACAATTTGCAGCGAAGTTTAATCCAGCATATAAATTATCAAAAAATTTAAGTATTTAAGATAAAGGATTAAAAACGTTCAACGACTAGAAAGTGAGTAATGCTAACAATAATCTTTCCACGAAAACCCGACAATTATGTAAAATTTATATAATTGATGACATAGTCTGAACCTAATAGTGATATTAGGAATTAAGGATAAAAAGCCTTAAGATAACAAAATTGATGGCCTTCCCAAGATTAAATAATATCTCATTCTGGTTATTACCTCCTTCCTTAATATTATTATTATTAAGTTCTTTAGTTGAAAATGGAGCCGGTACTGGATGGACGGTTATTAATAAGCTGTCCTATTACAAATCTGTAATAAAAAATAAACTTTACTTGATGCGAAAAAATTTCAGTTTAAATTTCTTTAAAGAAAATAGAACACTTAAAAATAATAGTCATTCTAATCATAATTCACCTAATAATAATAGTCATAATAATAATAATTCACCTAATAATAAAAACGATAATGATATATTTAGATTTTTAGTATTTGGAGCTTTATTTCCTATAGCAGTTAGTGTTGCAAAAAAAATGTGTGCTGTTTTCAACGAATCACATTTCATAGTTATTATTATTTATTTAGGGGTTACTTTTTTATTCACTTTGTTTTTTTTAGATGAATTTAAATTATCTAAGAATAAATTAATTAGATTATTACAAGTAATCTTATTATTTAATATAATATCTAGTGTTATTTATTCTATTTTTTATTGAACAGATGTAAATATTTTTAATAATTTTTTTGGAGATGATGCAGGTAAAAGTTCAAATTCAAATAAAGTAGATAAGACTACTGTAGTAACAGCTGTAGGAACCACTATTGCGGCCGCTGCTTTTAAATATGGTGGTACTCCTGTACAAAAAGTTGGTATGGCAATAACCGCGGTACCGATTGGAACGGGTTTAACAAGCGCTGCTTTAACTGCGGCTGAAGCATTAGAGAATCAAAGTACATTGACTAATGCAGTTAAAGACCATCCATATTCTGATCCAAAAAGAACACCTTCTCCAGATACTAGTTTAAATTGTCCTTTAGAAGAAGGTGACCTATTAAGTCCATTAGAACAATTATTGGATGTCTTATTCTCATTAGAAAGCTACGCAATACTAACAATGCTATTAATATTGTTTCTTTTTATTTATGGTTATGTTCAAAAATATACTTCAGAAATTTTACATAATTTTGTTATTAAATATATACCAAGTAAATTTATTCCTGCTTACACAAAATTTATTAACATTCTTGGAAAATATAATACTAAGACTAGAAATTTATCTATTATCTTTTTTATTATTTTATTGTTTTTAATACATTTATTAGGTTTTTATGTGAGTTATAAATTAAAAACAGATACAGCTGATTTTGTTAAAGTATATAACTATCTAAAAGGTATCGACAAAAGTTCTATATTTTTAATGATTAGTTATAGAAATACAAATATTTACAATATTATTAATATGTATTCTTTAAAATCTATTTCTTTAAAAAAAATTAAAAACATAAAAGTAAATAACTACCAGTTCTATAGATTATTTAAAATTAAAAAAATAGTAAATAGGGCGGTAAAAATGTTATTTATTAGTAAATTATTCGCCTGGGTATATTTATATACCCATCAGAGACTTAACGTAAAGCAATCATCAACCCCTTATAGGAGTAACCTTAATAATACAGTTTATACAAGACAGAACTTATATGATAATAATCATATATTTTATTTATGGCTACAAGGTCTCACTGATGCCGTAGGAACATTTCAAATAGAAAATAAAAATGAAAATACGTTTTTAGTTTTTAAGTTATCACTACCCGCTTATAACATAAAATTATTATATTTTATAAAAAAGCAGTTAGGTGTAGGTACGGTTCAAAAAGAAGCTAAAACCGATATTTGTAGTTATACCCTAAGAGATAGAAATAAATTAAAGGATGTCATATTTCCTATTTTCGATAGGTACCCTTTATTAACTAATAAGTATTTTGACTTTTTAAAATTTAAGGAGGCTTATAGCATATTAGAAAACAACTTTTACACTAAATTTGAACAAGATCAAAAATTGTTTGATTTAGTTAATAAAGTTAATTCTGTAGGTAGTAATTCTCCAGCTTGGAAAATAGTAAATTACAAAGTACTTAATACAGCTGAAGCCGAGAAGGTCATGTCTAAAGCATGGTTAATAGGATTTATTGAGGCTAAAGGTTTTTTTTACCTAGATGAAAAAGATCAAGGTAAAATACATCATACTTTTGAAATAAATCATAATATGCCGTTAATAGTTTATTTAGCTATAGGGCGTATTCTCGGCATAAAAATTAAATATTTAAAACCAATTTATAAGTTAGTGACTCAAAACTCTAGGGCTATTGGAAATATAATTAAATATTTTCGTAATAATTTGAAAGGATTTAAATCTTTTCAATATAGAGTTTGGGCTAGAACAAGTATAAAACATAAAGGGGACTATCTTAAACTTAGTGAGATTAGAAATAAATTATTATTTAAAGAATAATTAAGCTCATTAACTCGAGGAAATCGGGGATAGTCATTTCTATCTTTTTATGAAAAAAAAAAAAGAGTTTGTATTGTATTATTAATGGGAAGGATTGAAGAAATAGTCCGAACTTTAGTGAGAGCTAAAGAGAGTAATGATAGTGAATCTTCGATTCATGAGATTACCAACATATTTGTTATCCTCCATTAGCCGGTATCCAATCTCACTCTGGTGCATCTGTAGATTTAGCTATCTTCAGTTTACACTTAGCGGGAGTTTCTTCTTTATTAGGAGCTATTAATTTCATTACAACAGTACTTAATATGAGAACTAATGGAATGAGTTTACATAAATTACCTTTATTCGTATGGGCAATTTTTGTTACAGCAATTTTATTATTATTATCATTACCAGTATTAGCCGGTAAACTTATTCTGCCGGCTTTAAATGCGGCTATATGCTGGAAACTGTATTACTTTATTAACGAAAGTGCTACACAATCAGCAGGAAACTTATCTTATTTAAATATTTTAGGGATCCTCAGAGACTATACGCCGCAATTAATCTGTTGTAAAATACTACCTTTAATTAAACTAAAAAATTTATCGCTGTTTCCTAAAAATAACAAAGATTTAAGTGATTTAAATTTTAGTTCTTATTTAACTGGTTTAATCGAGGGTGATGGAACCATAGTTGTTCCAAAAACAGAAAGATCCAGTAAAGGTAAAATAAATTATCCTTCTATTCAAATAGTTTTTCATTTAAAGGATTTTCCATTAGCCTTAATGATTCAAAAAGAATTAAAAAATGGATCACTTTCTAGAAAAAAAGGAGTCAATGCTTATATATTAACTATTAATAATTATGAAGGATTATTATTATTAACTTCATTAATGAATGGTAATATGAGAACTCCAAAAATCTATTCTCTATATCATTTAATTGATTGGTTAAACTTAAGATTTGAAGAAATAAATATACCTAAAAAACCTTTAAATATGAGTCCTTTAGAATCTAATGCTTGGCTATCTGGTTTTATTGAAGCAGATGGTCATTTTTCAATAAGAACTACTACTACTTCTAAATATCAAAGAGTAGAATGTAAATTTGAATTAAGTCAAAGACAAATAGATCACAAGGGTAGAGACAATTTAGATTTTTTAGAAAGCATAGCCCAATTTTTACTTTCTTCAGTTAAGGCTATTAGAAAAGATAAACCTAAACCTGAATATAGATTAAGAACCACTAGTTTAAATGGAAACTTAATATTAGAAAGTTACTTAAATAACTTTACTTTATTTGGTAGTAAATATCTAGATTATAAAGATTGGCTAAAGGTTTTAGACTATTTTAAATCTGGTCAATTTAAACATAAATCACAAATTGAAGAAATTATTTCTATCAAATCAGGGATTAATGATAAAAGAACTATTTTTACTTGGGATCATTTAAAAAATTTTTACAACTTAGATTAATAAGATATAGTCCCAACATACGTGTGAATGTATGAGTATTTACCTTAAATGTATTATTTTTTAATACATTTTTGAGGCCAAATCTTAAAAATTTGAGTCATGGGACCTAGTCCAGTAAATCAAGAAATTTTATTTTATTGGTCCTTCGTAAAATAAAAAAAAAGAACAAAAAAAGAAGCAATTAAGGGAATAACAATGCTTCTTACAGATAGAAACTTTAACACTAGTTTCTATGATCCAGCCGGAGGTGGTGATCCAATTTTATATCAGCACCTTTTTTGGTTCTTCGGTCAAATGTGGCCCTTTAAATATAATTTAATGCAACATACTGTAAGCGAAAAATTCATGAATAATTTATTAGATACTTTGAGTGTAAGTTGCATTCTTTGTACCGTTAAAGTTAAAAATCTTTTAAATATGAATAATTCGCAAGTAACCAAAGCGTATAACTCGTTAGTAGGAACTTCAGAGGCCATACGTATGTTAAATTTAACCATAGTCTCTACTTTCTCGCAAGTAGGACTTATTCATAGTAATCCTGAAAATAAAAAATGGGAACAATGGTTAGCAGGTCTAATAGATGGAGATGGAAGCTTTCTATTAAGTAAAAAAGGTTATGCTAGTTTAGAAATTACAATGGCAATTAGAGATGAGCATGCTTTACAAATAATTAAAAATGTTTATGGTGGATCTATAAAATTAAGATCAGGTGCTAATGCACTAAGATATAGATTACATCATAAATCAGGTTTATTAAAATTAATTAATGATGTTAATGGGCATATTAGAAATTCTAATCGATTAGTTCAATTAAATAAAATATGTCATAAATATGAAATAAGTTTAATTTATCCTCAAAAATTAACTTTTGATGATGGGTGGCTATCTGGATTTTTCGATGCAGATGGTACAGTGACAATTAATAGTACTGTACCACAATTATCTATTGCTCTTTCTCAAAAAACATCTGAATTATTTCAACCTTTACTAGATATCTATGGTGGACATATCTATATAGATAGGGGGAGCTCACAATCATTTAAATGGTATATAACCAAAAGAGAGGATATTTTAAATTTAATAGAATATTTTAAAAAATATCCTTCTAGATCCGGTAAAAAAAATAGACTCCATTTAATCCCAAAATACTATGAATTAAAAGATCTTAAAGCCCATAAAGCTTTACCTGGTACTTTTTTAGAAAAAAGTTGGAAATATTTTTACAATAAATGGTTAAAATATGAAGATCTTAATTAATGTTAAATTTAAAGATATGGTCCAAACATTTTTTATTTAAATGTAGCACCCAGAGGTCAAATTTATAGGCTTCGTAACGTTGCTATTTGCTGGGACGACTTCGCTAACTAGTTTTAAATACTCCATCTTTATTGACACAGTGAAAAAGTTAAAACAATGAAGTTTATCAGCAGGTAACCCTTTAATTTTTAGTTTACTTTATGTTCTTTATAAAGTAAAACAAGTAAAGGTGGAACCTCAGAGACTTTACGCAACGAAATTATATCTAACCCTTTATTGCCCCAACAATGAGGCAATAACAGAAAACGTAAAAGCTATTACTATTCATAATTCAAAACATTTAAAACCTCTAAGTGATATTCAATTTGGACATTATTTAGCTGGTTTAATTGATGGTGATGGTCATTTTAGTTCTCAACAACAACTTGTTATTGTATTTAATTCTTCTGATATCTCTCTAGCCTATTATCTTAAAGAAAGAATAGGATATGGACAAATTAGAAAAGTTAAAAATAAAAATGCTTGTTTATTTATTATTTCTAAAAAAGATGGAGTAATTACAGTCATTAATTTAATTAATTGTAAATTAAGAACTCTTAATAAATATAATCAAGTTATTAATAATATTTTAAATCATCATAATTATAGTAATCTTAAAGAAAATATAGAATTTAATTTGAATTGTGATAATCATTTTTATAATCATTGGTTAGCTGGTTTTTCTGATGCTGATGCGAGTTTTCAAATTAAAATAGTGAATAAACCTAATAGAAATAAACCAGAAATTAGATTAAATTATCAAATAGATCAAAAAAATAATGATATTTTATTATTAATTAAAGAATTTTTCGGAGGTCATATAGGTTATAGAAAAAATCAAGATACTTATTATTATGGTTCCACTAGTTTTGGTGGAGCTAATAAAGTCATAAAATATTTTGATGATTATCATTTACAATCTAATAAATATATTAACTATTTGAAATGAAGAAAAGCTTATGTATTAATACAAAATAAAGACCATTTAAATGAAATAGGTATTAATAAAATAATCAAATTAAAAAATTCTATGAATAGCTTTAATAAAGATATAATTTAAGATAAAGTCCTAACAAAGACGTAAGTTTTTGAGTATTAATTAATAATAGATTATTTTTATAACTATTATATTAATCAAAGTATTTGTTATATTTTAATTATACCAGGATTTGGTATAGTTAGTCACATTGTATCAACATTCTCAGGTAAACCAATATTCGGTCAAACAATTCTTATGAATGGCCCTTGTAATAACTTTTTATCCTTATGTTATTATATCGCAACATACTATGTGCAGGAAGGAAAGTCTATCCTGTTTAGTACTAAAGGTAAACGAATTATATATTATTTTTTAAGTGTATTCGCTTTAGTAATAATCTATTCAGTACTTTCTAATCCGCAGGTAACCAACGCACAGTTGATTTTAAAAATTATTCATTTTGAAGATCCAAGCATGTTAGTAGGAACCTCAGAGACTGTACGTATGTTTTCTAGTTGTCTATGTTCTAAAAGTGAACATAAAAAAGGGAATGATGAATTAAATAATTTAAAAATTCGTCAATGGATTGCTGGAGTTATTGATGGTGATGGTAATTTTCATATCTCTAAAAAGGGGTATGTTGAACTTTCTGTTGTTATGGAGGCTCGTGATATAGCTTGTCTATATAAAATTAAACAACGATACGGTGGTTCAGTTAAAGCTACTTCACATGCACGAGCTGTACGTTTCCGATTACACCATATGGCTGGTATACAGCAAGTCATTAATGATGTTAATGGTCTAATTTTAAATCCTGTTAGATACTTACAACTTAAAAAGGTTTGTAGTATTTATAACATTGACGTTTTACCGTCAGTAACACTTGAATATAATAGTGCTTATCTTTCAGGTTTATTTGATTCAGATGGGAGCGTATATTACAATAAACAATCAATGCAAGTTTTTATCACTGTCTCACAAAAGGGTAGAGAATTACTAGATATATTAGTTTCTGTTTACGGTGGAGTGGTGCGATCTGCTAATAAAGACGCTTCTGCTTTTAAATGGACAGTTTCTAAAAAAATTGATATTTTAAACCTAATTGATAATTATTTTCACTGGAACAACTGTGTATCAGCCAAAAACAAAAAATTTGGTTTGGTAAAACACTTTTATTATTTATCTTCAATCGGTGCTCTTAAAGCTCCGGAAGGTTCTGTTCTAGGTAAAAGTTTTACTCAATTTGTAGATAGGTGGGAAACAACCAACAATTTGGACAATTAGAAAAAGAGACAGTCCAATAACACTAGCTACAATTAATGCTAGTTTTTATTGTATTTAGGAATGGTTTATGCTATGTTCTCTATTGGAATCTTAGGATTCTTAGTATGGAGTCACCATATGTTCGCGGTTGGTTTAGACGTGGATAAATGAGTGTTCACGGAAAAAATCTTGCTATATGCTGGAAACTCCTGTATAAGCAGTCCACTCGCATTCAATGCGTTAGGAAAAATCTGCTTAAATTCTCAGTCAGGACAATCAGCAGGAAACTTTACTCAAAGTACTAAAGCTACGGCTAGTACAAAAAATACTTATACTCAATATAAAAACTTACCTAAAATTTCTGAACATGTACCTATGCATAATTCTAATCTTTCGGATACTGATTTAGGTTATTTTTTGGCAGGTTTAATTGAGGGAGATGGATGGTTTGGATATAAACAATTGCATATAATTTTCAATGAAAAAGACATTTCATTAGCTTATTTAATAAAAAAACGAATAGGATATGGAAATGTTTATAAAATAAAAAATAAAAAAGCAGTGAGATATCTCTGTAAACATGAAAAAGGTTTATCTATTATTTTAAACTTAATAAACGGTAAATTAGTAAGTAAACCTAAATATGATCAATTAATTAAACATAATTATAGTGAAAATTTTAATTATCCTATATTACCTCCATCTAATACTATAAATCTAGATAATTATTGGTTAGCAGGTTTTACTCAAGCAGATGGATGTTTTCATATTAGTATTGCAAAAAGTAAGACTCATAAAACAGGATTTAGTGTGAGATTAGAATATTCTTTAAAACAAAATGATTCTATACCTTTAAAACTTTTATATGAAAAAATAAAAATGGGCAATCTTTCTCAATATCATACAGGTATATGGTGTTATAAAAGTACAGGTTATAAAACAGCAGCATTATTAATTAATTATTTTGATAAATTTAATTTATTTGCTGATAAATATGTTAATTACTTAAAATTCAGAAAAGTTTATATTATGATTACCGAAGGTAAACATTTAGAAGATAAAGGTATTATAAAAATAAAAAGTATTTCAGGTAAAGGATCCTCAGAGACAAGTACGCAAGAAGTTTAGAATTCTAATTATTTTTAGATTAAACTAAGATACTGTCCAAATTTTTGACTAGAGCTTACTTTACTGCCGCAACTATGGTTATTGCTGTACCAACTGGAATTAAAATCTTTAGTTGGTTAGCAACTTTATATGGAGGAAGTTTAAGATTTACTACTCCATTATTATTCACTTTAGGTTTCTTAGCTTTATTCACAATCGGTGGGTTAACTGGGGTTGTGTTAGCTAATGCCTCAATGGATATCGCATTACACGATAGAATTTTAACAGTTTGTTCAATAGGATTATTTAGTATCAAAGACCACTTAAGCCCATTTTGGGTAGGACTAATGGACGGAGATGGAAGTATTCAAGTTAATCACTGGCGTAAGAAAAATTTACAATATCGAATGATCATCAAATTATCTCATTTAGAATCTAATGTTCGAATGTTAATGTTAATAAAACATCAATTTAAAGGACATGTTAGAGTAACTAAAAACGGTAAAGAAGTTCTTTGGGTATTAGATAATAAAAACGATATTTTAAATGCTATCAAAACTTTTGAGAAATATCCTCCTTTAACCAGTCGTCTTATTTGTTCTTTAAATTTTTTAAACACTTGTTTATCTCATAAAGATGTAGAAACTTATTTAAATACAAGAAATTTAAAATATTCCCATCAATTAAGCATAGTTAAAGAAAATTTAAATAAATCAAGACCTCTCTATTTTAATAGTTGGTTATCAGGGTTTATTGAAGCAGAAGGTTGTTTTTCTTTACGACAGAATAAAAATTCTTCTTTTTCTATAGGACAAAATAATGATGTTTATTTATTAAATCTCATAAAAACTCATTTCGAAGCCTCTAATATGATTAGAAAACCATATAAAAATAAAGATTTTTATTCATTAGAGATATACCGAAAAGATGTTTTAAATAAAATTATACATCATTGTGATACTTATCCATTATTAGGTGCTAAATATGATAGTTTATTGAAATTTAAAAAAGCTGTTTAGTGTTGTGTTGTCATCTCACTGTGATACTTAGTATCGGTTATTTTACATTCAGCCCGAAGATAAAATAGCTAACGGTGAAACCTTTATTATGTTTTATGCGGAAACAATCTACCACTGTAATAAAGGCAATACCGTGGAAACAATATCTTTTATTTAAAATTTATTGGATCCGTAGAGACTATACGTGAGATTTGAAAACTTATTAAGTTAAGTGATTAAAAAAGATATAGTCCGATCCCTTAGGTGACTAAGGCTTCGAATAGTTCATGTTTATGAACGTTCACCCGACTTATTACGTGGTAGCCCACTTTCATTATGTATTATCAATGGGAGCTGTATTTGCCCTATTCGCAGGATTTTATTTCTGGACTCCTAAAATTATAGGTTTAACTTATAATGAATTATTAGGAAAAATACATTTCTGGACATTGTTTGTTGGGGTTAACTTAACATTCTTCCCTCAACACTTCTTAGGATTAGCTGGTATGCCTAGAAGAATTCCAGATTATCCAGATGCATTTGCAGGATGGAATGCTGTATCTAGTTTTGGATCATTAATTTCAGTAGCAGCTACAGTATTATTTGGTTATATTATCTACGATATCTTTGCTAATGGTAAAGCAGTAAATAATAATCCTTGGTTAGTACCATCTTACTTTACTTCTACTTCAGAATTTAATAATGAAGCACAAACAGCTAATACCTTAGAATGGTCAGTACAAAGTCCAATTCCATTCCATGCCTTTAATATGTTACCTGTACAATCTTAATATAGATTACCCTGGTAGGTGTTATGTGTATTTTTTACTTCAACAGATTAACAAATCATCTAAAACTAAATAAGGAATATACTTTAAAGAAAGTATATTCCCCTTAAAATAAACTAAAAATTATAAAAGTCTAGTCTAAATTCATAATATTCTAGATTAATTTAACCTTTATTCCAACAAATAAATATCGATGTATAGTCGATTCATTTATTTAATATGCCAATATTCACGAATTTTCAAAAAATGAAAATTATCATTATAATATCTATAAAAAACAAAACAAAAAAAACAAAAATAAAAAATATATCCATGTTTTCAATTACAAATATTTTCAATAAAAAAGACCTATTTTTAGGTTTAAAAAAAGCGTATACTGTCTCTTTATTACCAGCTAAAATTGAAGTCTTTTATAGCTCTATAATAATGAGAATTTTTAGAGTTATAGGAGGAATTTGCTTAGTGCTAATATTAACAGGTCGATACGTAATCTTCTATAAAGAACTACAAATTTTAATAATGATATTTGCTTTATTGCATTCTATTTTAATTATTAGTATTTCTTTAATTAAATTATTCTACGGCTTATACGTTATTATTAAAAAACCTAATGTATTTGAAGTTAGAAATTCACCTATTAACCAATCGGCAACTCATATTGCTAGACTTCTAGTCTGTGCTAAATGGGGTTGCGGAGCGGTAGCTGGAACTACCGGAATATTAACTAGTGCTATTACGTACGATACTGTACTTGAAGCGACAGGTAGAGAAAAAGTATTTCTACCTACTATCGCTAAGGCATTCAACAATTTTTTCGGGGAACCTATGAATACCGAAAACTATCAAAATTTAAATAAAGGTCTTTCTGTCACTCCAGCACCTGAAGGTTTTAACCCTGTAGAATTTAAAAAATCATATGATCAAATGTCTGCAAATGAAAAACAAGCGGTTATTGACATTGTAGAAAATGAAAGAAAAAGTAGAGCAGGCAAATAGCCCTTTTTTCTTTACTTATCTCTCACTGATTATAAGATATCATTTTAGAGATATATATTCCCCTTAGCTTAAGATCTTTACTTCTACATCAGAATTTAATAATGAAGCACAAACAGCTAATACCTTAGAATGGTCAGTACAAAGTCCAATTCCATTCCATGCCTTTAATATGTTACCTGTACAATCTTAATATAGATTACCCTGGTAGGTGTTATGTGTATTTTTTACTTCAACAGATTAACAAATCATCTAAAACTAAATATGAATATGCTTTAAAGAAAGTATATTCCCCTTAATATCATCTAAAACTAATAAGGAATATACTTTAAAGAAAGTATATTCCCCTTAAAATAAACTAAAAATTATAAAAGTCTAGTCTAAATTCATAATATTCTAGATTAATTTAACCTTTATTCCAACAAATAAATATCGATGTATAGTCGATTCATTTATTTAATATGCCAATATTCACGAATTTTCAAAAAATGAAAATTATCATTATAATATCTATAAAAAACAAAAATAAAAAAATATATCCGTAAATGCTTGTCTCATTGTTAATTGTGCCTTTAATAGGGTCATTATTATTGTTATTAGTCCCAGAAAATAACCCCAAAAATGAAGAAAAAATGAAAGTAATAGCTCTTTCAACTTCTCTAGTTAATTTATTAATCTCTATCCTATTATGGATACAATTTGATTCTAGTGTAATAGATTATCAATTTGTATTAGAATTTAATCAATTAAGTTTTTGTCAATTTAATATAGGAATAGATGGAATATCCTTATACTATGTTTTATTAACTACTTTTATAACACCTATAGCCTTACTATCAAACTATAAAAATATATATAAAAATCTAAAATACTTTTTAATATCTTTTTTAATATTAGAAACATTACAAATTGCACTATTTGTAGTTTTAGATTTATTTTTATTTTATATTTTCTTCGAAAGTGTTTTACCTGTATTATTTATAATCATTATTGTTTATGGTTCAGGTGTTAATAGAATCAGAAGTGCTTTATTATTCTTTTTATATACTTTAGCTGGTTCTTTATTTATGCTTTTAGCTGTTCTTCAAATATATAGTTATGTAGGTTCTACAGATTTCCAATTTATTTCTTTAAATGAAATAAGTTTAGAAAGCCAAAAAATTTTATGGTTAGCCTTTTTCATAGCTTTTGCTGTTAAAACTCCATTATGGCCTTTAACAGGTTGGCTTTATAGAGCTCATGCTGATAGTCCTTTAGCAGGATCTATCTTATTAGCAGGTACTATCTTAAAATTTGCTACTTATGGTTATATTAGAGTTTTAATTCATTTATTACCTGATGCTTCTCATTATTTTGGTCCTTTAGTACAAACTATTGCAGTGGTAACTTTAATTTATTCATCTTTAGCTACTATTATTCAACAAGATACTAAATCTTTAATTGCTTATTCAAGTATTGCTCATATGAGTGTGGTTATTTTAGGTTTATTTTCTAATAATATACAAGGTATTGAAGGTGCTATTTTATTATCTTTAGCCCATGGTTTTGTGTCTCCCGCTTTATTTATTTGTGTGGGAGGTATTATTTATGAAAGAACTGGTACTAGAATTATTCATTATATGAGAGGTTTAGTAACTTATATGCCAGTATTTACCATTTTATTCTTTGTTTTCACTTTAGCTAATACTGGGGTTCCTTTATCTTTAAATTTCTTAGGTGAACAATTAGCTTTAATTGGGATCTGGGATAAATCTCCTGTTATATCTGCTTTAGGTGCGACTGGAATAGTTTTATCTGCTTGCTATTCTATTTATTTATATAATAGATTATCATATGGTTTATATTCTCCTCATTTAAAACCAGTTAAAGATATTACTAGATTAGAATTTAATCTATTAATAGCTTTATTAATACCTACTTTCTTATTAGGTATATTCCCTAATGTGATATTAGACTCTCTTCATTTATCTGTAACGACTCTATTATATAATTTCAATTAAATGGACTATATATAATAAACAAATGAAAGGATATAAAATATAATAAGAATACTAAATAGTACTATTTAAGTTTAATTTTTATAACTCTTAGGACTTTATTTTTTTACACTCTTTGCGAGGAATAGTTTTATTTTTGTTTTGTTTTTTATTATTATTACCTATTCCCTATTCAATAATCCCTAATCCCTTATTCACTAGGCCCTTGTTCCCGATTCCCAAGACCCTCTAGAGGTTATCAGAGGAGTGGAGGACAGAGGAGTAGAAGAGTATAGGAGGGGAGGATAGGGACGAAGGACCTTTATATTCTTTGTTTGTTAGAGTAGTGATATCTTACATATTAGAAGATATTTAAGATTTTCGTCTATATCCCCTTATAATTTAAGATTATTATTTTATCTTTATTAAGAGGTATCTGTGTTAACATACGTAATTATTTATATTTTTATATATATTTAAACTGGTTTATATTTTTAATGATTCTCCCCTCCTCTTACTCTCCTTGTAGAGGGCAAAGGGTCGGCGGTAGTTGAAATGATTTAACTCGGGGTAAAAAAATAAGTGACTTATCTTAGTTTTACCTTAAATGGAAGATATTAAAACAAAAACAATCCTGTTTAAGTTAGTTTTTCAGTAACATAGTCATATTGTAGATTTTATGAGTATACTTTACTTTTTAAATTTTAAATAATTAAAATAAAATAAAAAGGTAAAAGAGTATTAAATGAATAATAAAAAAAAGATTAATATAAATAATTTATATTTAAGAAAGTAGGGGATATCTGATAATTGGTAATCAATTGTAGTTGCATTACAAGTATGATAGTTCGAGTCTATCTATCTCCATCTATAGCCAACCCTCTTCATATATTAATATTCTCCCCGAGGTCTATAAAAAAAAAAGAGGAAAAATAATTAGCTTCAGTTGCTTAATGGTAAAAGCGTTAATTTGAAGCATTAAAGAAGTGAGTTCAATTCTCTCCTGAGGCAAATCAATAAATATTTGGTCCTTCGTCCCCGAAACAAATATAATTCTCTTATTAAAACAAACATCTCGCCGACCGGTACCCTCGTATAGTAGGGAGGGTAAAGAGTAAGTTAGCCAAAATAGTTTAATAGGTTAAAACGGATTCCTTGTAAGAATCTAATACTGGTTCAATTCCTGTTTTTGGCTTATGAGTTGTAGTTTAATTTGGAAAAACACCATTTTTTGGTGGTGGCTTATATCAGTTCGAATCTGGTCAACTCAGGTATCTTTAATTTTTATATATATATGGAGATTAATGTATTTTCTAGTTATATTTATAAAAGTAAAAAGAATTAATTTTATTTTTTAAGGAAACAGAACTCGATTGGTTGAGTGTCTCCCTTTTAAGGAGCATGGTCTTGGTTCGATCCCAAGTGTTTTCATTTTTATAATCGATTAAAAATCGCATCTGATTATTATATTCTCAAAACAATATCCCCTATACACGATACCTTTGTAGAGCAGTAGGGGAGGCTGGGAAAAATGACTTAGATTTATATTTTATTTTTTCGATTTTTATTTTATATAGGGCAGGTGATCCGATTGGTAATGGTGGTTTTCTGTAAAAAAATTGGTTAATACCGTAAAAGGTTCGATTCCTTTACTGCTCAAATAATTTAAGCCAAGACTGTAGCATAATAGGTTAATGCAATTCGCTCATAATGGATCTTATAAGGGTTCAATTCCCTTCGGTCTTATTTATTTCAAGATATCTGAGGATATCCCCTATCCCTTCTTTCCCGGTACTATCATTCCATCCTTTCCTGCCTCGTATAGGAGAGGAAATGAGGGGAGGACAAGAGGAGAGGAAGAAGGTAGCTAGATATAAAGTATAATACTATTTATTCTAAGTCATTAATTTTTATTCCCTTTTTAATGGGCATTTGGTCGAGTCTGGTTTATGGCGCTTATCTTGAAAATAAGTACTTCTAAAAAAAGTCGTGAGTTCAAATCTCACAGTGCCCGTATCTTAATGAAGCTTATTATAATCTAGATCTATCTTTTATCCTCCCCCCCCCCCCCTCTAAAGGAGAGGTCGGGGAGAGTATTCTACTTATTAAAAAAGGTAAGAGAGAGTAATATCCATATTTTTGTTTTTTGTTTTTTTGTAGAATATCAATATCTCAATTTAAACTTTAAGTCATATGTTTTACAGTATAAATCCGGATCTTTTTTGATTTTATCTTGCTAATTCTTTTTAGAACTACCTCTTTATAATAATCTTCATATCATTAATACATTTACATATCTCTTATAATAAAGTCATTTGAAGAAAAATTATTTCTACCTCCCCCTTTAGAGGGAGGTAGGGTAAATAAAATTTATTTTTAAGATTAATCTGACTATCTTCATTACTATTCATATAAAAAAATATAAAATTTTGGTCCTTCCTCCCCGAAATAAACAAAAAAAAGAAATATATTATACTGAGGATATCTTTGATTTATAAATAAATATTCAATAAGCTTAGGAATAGTTTACATTGGTAAGTTAAAACGATTGCTAATTGTTCGGGTAATACCCTTGGAGGTTCGACTCCTCTCTATTCCGATTTACTTGTATAATTCTATTAATATTTGGTCCTTCGTCCCCGAAACAAACAAAAACAAAAACAAAAAGAAATCAAAATAATTATCGCTAAGATAACTATAAAAATAAAAATTTATCGAAAAATAACTGAGATATAAATAATAAGATAAAAAATATCATTTTATATAAAAAATAAATTTAATTAAATTAAAATAAATTTAATTAAATTTAATCTATTTTAATTAAATAAAAAAAAAAAAATAAAAATTTATCGAAAAATAAAAATAGAAAAAACAAGGAGCAATGATCTTTTTAAGTATCTTAATTTTAATAGTGGCAATCGCCCTTCCCTCAATAAATAAAAATATAAGAACAATCTTATATGTTGTGATATCTTCTATCATATTTATTTATGCCGGAGCATTAGCTTTTAATGCTTTCTATATTCAGTCAATTGGATCAGGTATAGGTATATATAGTGGATTATTCCAAGTCACCGTTATCTCTCAATTATTAGATGTATTTATTTTTTTAATAGGAAGTTTAATTTTAATATCTTGGCCTTCTTATTCTACTAAAATAAATGTCATAGATAGAATACCTTATGCTAGAGAATATTCATTAATTGTTCTATTTAGTTCTTTAGGAGCTTCTTTATTAGTATCTTCAGCTGATTTAATTTCAATGTATTTAAGTATAGAATTACAATCTTTTGGAGTATATATTTTAAGTACCTTATATAGAAATTCTGAATCAGCCACATCTGCTGGTTTAAAATATTTCTTATTAGGAAGTTTATCTTCTTGTTTAATTTTATTAGGTAGTGGAATAGTTTATACATATTCAGGATTAACTCATTTAGAAAGTATCTATAATTTAATAAGTGTAAGTGAAAATACTCAAATCTTACAAGGAATCACATTAGGAATAGTTTTAATAATAGTAGGATACTTATTTAAAGTCTCTGCTGCACCTTTACATAATTGGGCACCCGATGTGTATGATGATAGTCCAACAATAGTCACTATTTGGTTAACAATCATGCCAAAAATCTCTATCTTAATCTTCTTATTAGAAATCCAAAGTCAAATAGGAAATAGTTTATTAACCGTCTTTTCATTCTCATTAAAAAATGTCTTATTAATAAGTTCATTATTATCATTAATAATAGGGACTGTAGTAGGTTTAGCTCAATCAAGAATAAAAAGATTATTTGCCTATAGTACTATTTCTCATATTGGTTTTATACTATTAGCTTTAGCTATTAATACTGAACAATCTATAGATTCTTTCTTATTTTATATTATACAATATTCTCTAACTAACTTAAATACTTTCTTAATTTTAATTGGTTTAGGTTATATTTTAAAAAATCAATCTATACTAGAATCATTTCAAGATATCAAATATATTACTGAACTAAAAGGATTATTCTTTAATAACCCTGTATTAAGTTTAAGTTTAACTATTTGTTTATTTAGTATGGCAGGAGTTCCTCCTTTATTAGGATTCTTTTCAAAACAATTTGTATTATATTCAGCAATGCAAAGTGAATATTATTTTATAGGAATCATTGCTATCTTAGTTAGTGTTATAAGTGCTTCTTATTATTTAAAAATAATTAAAGTATTACATACTGAAAATAAAGAAATAGTAGAAGATTCTAATAGTCAATCACCTTTAAGTTCATTCCATAGTTTTATGATTTCAACTTTAACTTTATTTATTATATTCTTTATACTTAAACCTTCTATATTATTAAATAGTACACAATTACTAGCTTTATCTTTATTTTATTATTAATATGAATAATATTTTAATGTTATTTATTTTTGTTCCTATTTTAACGGGTATTTTATTAGCTCTTAATCTATTATTAGCTCCTAAACAACCTTATGAAGCTAAAGTTTCCGCTTATGAATGTGGATTCTCCCCTGTATACGGGCAAACTAGAAATGTTTTCTATATTAATTTTTATATTGTAGCTATGTTATTTTTAGTGTTCGATTTAGAAATTCTTCTTCTTTTCCCAATTGCAGTTACTTTATATAATGTAAGTATTTTTGGTTTCTCTATTGCACTTATTTTCTTTATTGTTTTAACTATTGGTTTCGTATTAGAAATTGGTAGTGGGGCTATTTCTATGGCTTCATCTAATCCTAAAAATTAATTTTAACATATAAAGATAAATGTTGTATTCCTTATACCCTAATATTCTATACCTATAGACTATTTTTTATAGCCTAGTACCGATACCAGAAAACCTCGGGAAGGAATGTTGGAGGGAATACTCCCTTTATATGATTATTTGCGATTTTTGTTTTTTATTTGATTTTTATTTTGGACACTAGACTGATACCCCCCCCCTCTGTCCTCTGACATCTAGGATGAGAGGAGAGGGATATCGATATAAAAGAGACATACTAGTTTGAGGTTTTATTTACACTCATATTTTTGTTTTTTATTGATTTTTTTATTTAATAAAAGAAGCATAGATAAACGAGTATAGTTAAGTTGGTATAACTTCTACCTTCCAAGTAGTTATCATCAGTTCGAATCTGATTACTCGTAATTAAATATAAATCAGTTTAATAATGATTTTCGCAATATTTTAATTAAAAATCAAAGACTATATTATTTTTTTAAAAGAAAGTATCTTTATAATATAAAACTAATTTAATTAGGTCCTAAAAATTAATTTTTATTTTGTTTTTAGGGTTTGGTGGTTTCTAGTACAAGAGCGAGGTGATTCGAACACCTACCGATGATTTTGGAGATCGTCATACTAACCAATTGATACTACGCTCTTTATTTTTGTTTTTTATTTGATTTTTATCTATTTATTTTTACCTAATATATATAAATAACTATATTAATACTCTTTTATTTTATTAATTAGAGGGCCCTTAGCTTAATAGGTAGAGTACCTAATTGTCGATTAGGGTGGTCCCAGTTCGAATCTGGAAGGGCTCGTATTCACTCATAAAAGAGTATGTTATTTAAAGGATACATAAGTTAGACACTGTCAAATTTATTTCTTTTAATAAAAATATGTTAGCAGCAGCTAAATATATTGGAGCAGGATTAGCTTGCTCTGGGTTAATTGGAGCCGGAGCAGGTATTGGATTAATTTTCTCTGCTTTAATTGCTTCAACAGCTAGAAATCCACAAATAAGAGGACAATTATTCGGTTACGCAATCTTAGGATTCGCTTTAGCTGAAGCCACAGGATTATTCTCTTTAATGATTGCATTCTTATTATTATACTCTTAATTAATTGTATAAAAATATAGATATCTATTATTATTAGGGAAAGTAATTTCCCTTTATTATTATATATATTTTTAATTTTTATAATTTTAAGGGAAAAGATTAATTAATTAAAAATCAGTTTAATAAAAAATTAATAAAATTTAATAAATAATACTATAGATAGTAGTTAATTCATTTTTAATTCTTTCTTCTTACCCTCCCCGAGGTCCGGGAGATGGGGCATTTTTTATTCTATCCTTAACCCTGACTTTTAAATTAGAGACTGATTTTTTATTTATAAATTTTTATTTATCTTTATTCTTAATATTTTTTCAAATAAAATAAGTAGGGTTACCAGTTGAACCTAGTAAATTAGTATTATTTAAGGGTAAATTAATAAAAAGTTATATAGTATAAAACATAAATATTCACAGTTTATTTATTTATTAAAGCGAGATTAGCTAATATAGTAATATACTTAAATTAATAATTTTAATTTTAATCTAAAGTTAAAGATCCATATCATTTTTGGAAACCTTTCAACTAGATTAAATTTAGTTATTAAATTATTAGAAAATTTACCTACTAAAAAAGATGCTAATAAAGAAGCTAAAAAATAACTGGTTATTATATTCAATATTCATATTTGTGTAAATAAATCTACACTTTGCGCCATAAAAAGAAAGATTAAATATTTTAATTAAATTAAAATCCCAAGAAAAATAAGTATCAAATAATTTATTTTTCTTAAATAACTCAATTTTATTTTCGATATTAGATCATTTAGAATCAATTGTATTAGTATGAGAATCTAATTTCGTTTCAATACCCTGACCTTTATCTCTATTATATCTTATTTGAGCTAATTCTTCTTTATTTTGTTTATCTTGCTGAACAGCAGTATAAATCCCTTAACTTGTTCCAGCTATACCTGTGGCTCCTGCAACTAGATTAAAGACTTCAATTGCTTTTTTTTGCTCTTGACTTATAAAATTTGTTTCTTTATTTTTCGCATTAATAGGAATATATGTTGTTTTTGTTTTTCGGGGACGAAGGACCAAAATTTATTTTTATTATTAACTATCAAAAATATTAGTGTTACTTGCTCAAAAAACAATTATTAAACGTCGTATAAATAAAAAGTCTTACAAAACAAACAGAAAAATGACCTTATAGCATTAAAAATTAAAATATATCAATATACAAAGGAAAAATTAAAACAAATGAATTTTATTACTCTCCTTAAATTAAATAAATTATCTAGTCTTTTAAGTCCTAACAGTAACATTAATATTAGCAATATATTAATATCTAAATTAATAGAGACTAAATCGTAATTAAAACAAACTAAAAAACAAATAAATAAATAAATAAATAAATAATTTTATATTGTATTCTTATAAAAAAATAAGGATATATAAGTATCGATGACAATATAGTTATAACATCAAACAGTAATTCAAAGGGGTTATTAAGGAAAAACTAGCAAATTTATAAAAAAGGAGGGCACATGTCCAAAAGCCACAATTCACTCTCTCCTACCAAGGTTAAGAGTGATCTATGATTATATCTCCATTTAATTGTAGATTAAATATGTAGGCGATCCTAAGGGAAACCTTTATATCTCAACTTCCCGAAGTAAAACATTTCAATAGGGAAAGGAAAGGAAATCAACCGAGACTCCGAAAGTAATGGCGAGTGAAATCGGAAAAGCCTAAAAGGGAAAAGTTTAAACACCAATACACACCAGTAACCAAAGAAGGTAAATAAGTCCTGTATGTTTAACTTTTCTTCTCTTTTTAATTAAAACCTAAAAAGTTAAAAATAAGTACGACGAGAGCAAACTTGTCGGAATATAGGGGAACCATCCTCTAAGGCTAAGTATTATAAATTTAGCGATAGTGAAACAGTACCGTAAGGGAAAGTTTGAAAAAGTTATGTATTATTAGACATAAATGAAACAGTTGAATTAGTAACTCTATAAGCAGTCGAAATTTATATTTATAAATGACGGCGTACCTTTTGCATAATGGGTCAGCAAGTTAATAGGAGTAGCAAGGTTCAAAGCCTTAGTGAAAGCGACCATACTAACTAGCTATTTTCAAATAGTATTTTTATTTAATATTTTAAATCAAAAATAGGATATCCTTCAAAAATGAAGTTTAATATTTTCTAGGAATAGTAATGGATAAGTTACTTCTATTAGACCCGAAGCTAGGTGATCTTCCTAAGACCAGATTATAATGGATCGAACGGGTGAATGTAGCAAAATTCTCCGAAGAGTTTTAGGAAGCGGTGAAATGCCAATCTGACCTAGTGATAGCTGGTTTTCTACGAAACATATGTAAGTATGACATCTAATCAAGATTTATGGTGGTACAGCACTGAGTTCCCAACTTTCTAAAGTTTAGGTTGCGGGGACCTCGAAAATCTTACCAATGGAAGAGAATCTCGGAATGACATAAATTGATGTTAGATATTCAGACTGCTCATGCTAAGTTGGGTAGTCAAGACGGAAACAGCCGAGAACACGAAACAAGGTCCCAAATGATTTTTAAGTGAAATGAAGGAAGTAATATATTGAATGCAGCTGTAAAGTGAGCCTGGTAGTCGCTATCTTTTAATAAACGTAATGTAACAACGTAGCAGCCATGAACCTTACAAGGTTTAAAGAATATTACGCCAAAAATTTAACGGGTCTTAAAAAATCAACCGATATCGTGTTTATTTTGAATACCATAATCGTATTCAATATACAGGTAGTAGAACATTCAGTATACCTATGATAAAACAGTGTTTCATTGTTTTTAGGTCACTGAAGAGAGAATGCTGACATGAGTAACGAAAAAAGAAGTTATAATACTTCTCGCCGAATACGAAAGGGTTATAAGGAAAGGTTAAACCACCTTATGTTAAAGCGGCCTCTAAGGTCCAAAACCAAAGTTTTGGCTGATGAGTATGAAATAGAAAGTCCTAATACCCAAAATGGGAGGACCAGGAAAATAATATTTTATTTTAGAAAAATTTATTTTTTCTTTTCACTACCGTACCCTAAACCGACACAGGTTCGTAAGTAGAGTATACTAAGGCGCAGAGCTAAAAGTTGTTAAGGAACTCGGCAAGTTCTCCTCATAAGTTTGACGACAAGAGGAACCCTAATACCCTAAAGGTTAAAGGGTGGCACAAAATCGGAGGCCCCGACTGTTTACTAAAAACACAATTCAGAGCAATGATGAAAAATCATAGTATTCTGGATGAAATTTGCCCAATGCCATTAATATAAAAGAGGTTATAGGTGACTGTAACTGATTGAAAGTCTGGTTAATAGCGGTCTTAACTATGAGGATCCAAAGGTAGCAAAATAAATTGGCCATTAAATGTGGTCTGGTATCAATAGTGTAACGATGGTCTCACTGTCTCTACAACTTGCTCAGTGAAATTGAATTACCCGTGCAGATGCGGGTTGCCTCCAGGTGGACGGGAAGACCCTATGCAGCTTTACTGTAGTTAGCTATCATATTGATCTACAACAACCTTAGTTAATAGTAATTAGGGATGTCGATAGACGAAAGATGGAATACCTTCTGACTTTGGTTGGGTTAATATTTACCTTGTAATTTTAAAAAATTTAAGGGATAGGTGGCTAATTGGCAGTTTGACTGGGGCGGTCGTCTTTGATAAAGTAGCAAAGTACATCCATAGATATTTCTTTATTTACTCTTTATGCCTTTGGGCATATGAGAGAATATAAATCATAGTAAAAGTAAAAACTATGTATAAAGGTAGGTAACCTTAAAAAAGTTACTTATTTTTTTTAATAACATAAGGTAGAGCTAGATAATTGAATGGAAATCAATCAACCAATGAGAAAGGTTGTAATCGGCGTAATGGCGGAAAGCATGCCTAACTGAAAGACTTAGAAGTCGCACAGATACGTAAGTAGGGCATAGTGACCCTTCGCTATAATATGGAATAGACGGGGATCAATCGATAAAAGTTACGCTAGGGATAAAATAGTTGTCCTCTTCTATTGGAAAATAGAAGTAATAAACTGGGTGAATTGCAAAGACCACTTTTATTAAAAAAGTAAATTTGCAGCGAAGCTTACTTCTACACAATTATCGGAGTAAGAACGTTCAACGACTAGAAAGTGAGTAGTGTATACAATAACCTTTCCACGAGCGCCCGGCGTCTTAAAATTAAATTCATTTAAACGTTCATTGTAAATAAAAATAAAATATAATAAATCTGCTGCTAACATATTTTAAATTAAAAAAAAAAATAAATCCGTATAAATGAAAAAAATATTAAAAAATGAAGTCATAGGTTTAGGTGCAAATAGCTCTAAACTTTAAGAATACAAAGATAGTTTAATTGAATTATCTATAGAACAAAAAGAAGCAATAATAGGTTTAATGTTAGGTGATGTTAATCTCCAATCTCCGCCGACCTCGTGGAGGATAATAAAGGTAAAACCTATAGAATTAAGTTTGAATGAGGAGATAAAAATAAAGCTTATGTATTTCATGTCTTTAACCTTTTTGATGAATGGGTATTAAGTCAACCACATAAAAAAGAAAGATTAAGTCCTAAAGGTAACCTTATTATTAATTGGGGTTTTCAAACTTTAAGTCATAACGCTTTTAATTATTTGGCTGAACTCTTTCTATTAGAAAAAGGAGGGAAAAAAGGTATAAGTGAAAACCTTGTACAAGATCATTTAACTCCTAGGGGTTTAGCATATTGGTTTATGGATGATGGTGGAAAATTAGATTACAATAAAAATTCTAAGAATAGAAGTGTAGTATTAAATACTCATAGTTTCACAGACTTAGAAGTTGAAAAATTGTGTGAGCAAATAAGTAGTAAATTTGATTTATTATGTGAAGTGCGATCAAACAAAAATAGAAAAATTATTGTAATTAAAGATTCTAGTTATTCCAGATTTTATCAATCAATAAAACCTTATTTGGTAGAAGAAATGAAATATAAATTACCTAAATTTCCTTTATAATTGAACTATAGATTTTAAGACGATGACATAGTCTGAACTTACCTGTGAAGGTAAGAAGTAAATTTTAAATAGTTTACGATAACATAATTGAACAGGCTGATAGCTGGTGAGAGTACACATTGTCCCGGCTGATTGGCACCTCGATGTCGACTCAACCTATCCTCCGGGGGTAGAAGCTTGGAAGGGTTCGGCTGTTCGCCGATTAAAAGGTTACGCGAGTTGGGTTTAATACGACGTGAGTCAGTATGGTCCCTATCTTCTGGAGGGATAAATAGTAAAAAGGGGCAGACCTTCTAGTACGAAAGGATCAATAGGCTGTGTTTCTCTAGTGTACCAATTGTTTATTTCTTTTTTAATATAAAGACTAAAGCATAGTTGGGTAGCCACAAACATGATAGATAAGCGCTGAATGAATATTAAGCAGGAAGCTATCCCCTAGATACTATCTTATTAACTTGCCGACCTTTCGCGAGGAGGGTAGGATTAAAGTTAATATTTAATAAGAAATAGAACATTTCTAAATAGGATGCAAATGAAAGTATTGTAAAATATTTAGTTTAGCATTACTAATTTATTATTTAGACTGGATGTTAATAATTGTCACTCACATTTTTTTTTAATTACAAGACTAATATAGAATATATACTATTTTATTTTATTCCCTCTACTCCTGTTCTATCGAGAATGAGGGTATAAGGGAGGCTGGGATGAAGGAACTAGATTTTTTTTATTTATCCTTAGCCTTTTATTAGAATAGTTTTAATTTAATATTTATAAAATTCTAATCTTAAAGTATTATTTAATATTATTCAATTAGGTTAAAAAAAGTATATCTCGACAATCGTAAATTTTATTTTCATAATAAAAAAAAATTTTATTATTTCGCGAAAAGTAAAATAATTGGTCCTTCGTCCCCGCGCCGACCTCGTGGAGGATAATAAAAAATTATATAGTTATTAATATAAATCTAGTTTAAAAAATAGCTAATCACTTGTTATTTCTATATTTTATATATGATCTCATTAAAAAATATCATTAAAAAATTATAAATTTTTATAATAATTAATTAAAACTAATTTTAATAAAATTATTCCTTCATTTATTATTATTTTTATTTAACATCAAATATGGAAATATTTATATTGATATTTTAAATGATTTATGCTTTAATAGGATTCTTATTCATGTTTTATTTATTTAATAAACTTATTAGATTTGAATCATTTATTTGATTATATTTAATCAATTTATAACTTTATAGATATTAAATATAATGATATATATGAATATTTATCAAATAAAATATACTCTTTTTCTAATCATTCAGTATCTAATAATCATATTAATCATCAAAATAATAATAAATCTGAGCATCTTATTGAAAAATATGAACAAGATAGAAAACATATCTCAGATTGTAATAAATATGAATCTCTAAGAAATAACATATAAAGATAAATTCATTTCTGATAATTAAAATAATTATTTTTATGACTTATTTTTTTAGTACTTTATTTTTTGATAATTCTGTTTTATATATTTTTTGGTATCCAGATGGATCTTCTTATAGTGTATTAGTTATAACATCACATACTATAGATAAAACAAGTAATTTAAATCCTATAGATACTTCTATAACTAATAATAATATTTTTAGTTCTACAAATAGTTCTACAGGTTCTATTACTCTAACATTAAATATTCAAGAAATAAATTTAAATCCTAATAATAATAGTTTTCCTTATAAAAAATTCTTCTTAATAAATATTTACCCGACGTCAGGAGGCTTAATTGATGGTTTAAATTAAAATTTTTGATTCTCCTTACCAAAATAATTCATTTTTAGTTATATTAAAAAATAAATAAAAGAATCCCTCTATAATTTTTATAATCTTAAAACAAAAACAATATTTTGGTCCTTCCTCCCCAAAACAAAAAACAAAATTTTATTATTTAAAAGAAGTAGTTTGATTAAAAAAAGAGTCCTTAGATATCAAGCTTTTAATTCTCTTAGTTTAATGGTAGAACATCATTCTTCTAAAATGTCAATTTTGGTTCGATTCCAAAAGAGAATAATATAGGTATAGACCTAGGTAGGGAGGATATGTTTTAAGCATATATGTCGTATAAATATATATTATCTCAAATATAAAAAAAAATTCTTTTATACCTACGATGGATTCTTTTAAATAAATAAAACCTTATTTGATATCTTACAATTAACTGGAAATCAAGGATTAGATTTATTAATATTAATTCATCATAGTAAAAGGTTGCAAATCATTTTTTGATGTGTCATCTTTGACCCTATCATTTTTATAGTAGATCAAACTATGGCAAATTTCATAAGTCAAATATTACCTATAAAAATAGCTAACTATTTAATAAAATATGATACTCATTAAAAAAAAAAGAATCGAGCCGGTTTGTAAAAATAGGTATGTTTATATTACTATTTTAATCTAATCCTTTTTTATTATTATTACTTAGACTTTTTATAGTTGATATAAATAAGATAGTAAAAATTTGTTTTAAGTAAGCTTAACTGATTTTTATGTTACCCTCGAGAATTTTTGAGTGAGGAATGTTACCCTTATAAGACAAATGTTACATCCTAAAATGATAATTTTTTGTTTTATTAATCAAACAGATTAGGTTATTCTGATAAAAAAATTTAACTTTAAAAGAAGCAGTTTTGTCCCTTACGTGTAAAAAAAAAAATAAAAATATAAAAATATAAAAAATTAAATAAAAAACAAAAAAATAAAAAGAATATAAGCCATATAATTTAAAGGTAGAATGATTTCTTGATAAGGAATCTGTAGAAGTTCGATTCTTCTTGGGCTAAAAAAAATAATTAATAAAAAATAATCTTTCGTTACAGTGTGGGTAAATATGATAACAAAAAATAAAATAATTTAAAATATCATATAAAATAAAAAATATAATATAATAAAAACAAAAATCAAAGAAAGAATCTTTGTGTAAGTAAGGTAGAAATAGCTACTTATAAAATAAAAAGGGTATCCAATTATAACTATTCCTAGAATAGTAAATGTATACTCCAAAGATTATTTATAATTAATATAAAATATAAATAACAAAACAATAATTATAAAAATTTAGCTATAAAAAAAAAGATAAAAGTAAAAAATGTATACTCACTTTTCAATAAGTATTTTAATAAAAATACTCTTTCTCTCTATCCTTATCCTATTGGGTTTATCTTTATTTTATTTAGAAATTAAACAGATGGATAAATTAAATCAAGAACCTCAAATATTTTCTAAAAGTAGTTCTTGGACTAAAACTTTAAAAATTACTTTGGTAGTGTATATTCCTGCTCTAAGTGCCTATGTTTCTCTTATAGAAACGATTATAAAAAAACATCAAAATTCTTCATCCTCTTCGGAATCACCTACCTCTCAGGTTACTTCACAAGAAAATTCGAATGAGTCTCAAAAATTAATCGAATCTGGTAAAGAAGTCTCTTTACATTCTAAAAAAGTAATGGAAAACTATGATCATATCCCAAATAAACATAAACGTGTCTTAAAAGAAACCGAAGAAGTTCAGGAAATGATGTCAAGTCAATTTACAAAATTAAATGAAATGGAAAGAGTTAAGGAGGGTATTCTTAAGTATGATAGAATAAAAAATAAATTATTAAATCATGAACAAGTAAATGGAGAAGATCTTAACTCTCTACAAAATTTTAATGTTAATGAAAATAAACAAAGACTAATGGAATTAGTCAGAATACAAGAAAAAATCCAAGAAAGAATAATAGAGGAGAGAGCAAGATACGAAAGATTAAGGGAGGAAATATCTCAGTTAGAAGATGCGGAGGTAGAATCAACTAATTCTAACAGACCTCAAATATCTAACTCGGAAAATAACGATTCTATAGTTAAAAGCAGTTTTATTTTAAATGATCTTTATTCTAAGTTTAAAGACTTTATAAGCTCTTTATCAGTAGAGGAAATATTAGCTTTTTCAGGCTTATTGCTTAATGGTTTAATTTTAAGTAATACCATTTCCATTATATTAAACATATATGGGGATTACTTAATTAATAGATTTAACTTAGAAACTCGATACCCTAAACTTGAAAGATTCATACTCTTAAAAAGAAAATTCTCTAACTATAACTTAAAGATAAGCTTTATTTGGATCTTTTTATGTATTATCCCTCAACTATATATCTATAGTTTGATTATTGGTTATAAACTATATGAGTTTATATTTTCTCAATTTTAATCAACTGAGATTAGTTAATTAATCTATTTTTGTTTATTTTTGTTTTATTTTATGAATGAAAAAAAAAAATAAAATTTATTACTTATTAACATATTAGTAAAAATATCTAGTAGTTAGTGGGTTAGGGGTGGGTACAGTAATTATTTTTGTTTTTTAGTTATTAGTTTAATAGTGATAATCACTATTAATTAAAGGATACTCCCCTTAAAAAAAGGTAGTTTTAGTAAAAAAAAGTAATATCGTAAGATCAAATATAAAAGAAGTCGTTTTGTTCTTTAGAGTGATGTAGAGAGTATAAAAAGAAACAAAAAACAATAGAAAAACAAAATGAAGACCTCTCCTCCCATTTAGGATGAGAGGCTATAAGAGGATGAGGGGAAAAAAGTTGTCGGAAAAAAACTTAGTTAAAAGAAACTAGTATCTAGAATAATAATTCTATACTAAACTAAGCATTTGTATTAAATATTTCATTTTAATAGAGGAATTTATGTTTTTACTTTACTAATAAAGAGTACTAATTCCATATCTATTAATATAATATAAAAATAAAATAAATAAATAAATAATTTAAATAAATAAATTAATTTTAAAAAAGTCAATTAAAAAAAAAAATCATAAATATGAATATCTTATGATTAACATATAAAAATAAAGGTAATGTTACTTAATATAAATAGAAATTTATTTCAAAATTTTCCATATCATTTAGTTACTATTTCTCCTTGGCCTATTTTAGTTAGTTTTTCTTTATTAAGTTTAACTTTAGGTGCTGTATTATCCATGCATGGATACGGTGATTTCACCTTTTTATTAGGATTAGCTTTAACAGCTTTAGGTATGCTATTATGGTTTAGAGATATCATCTTAGAAGCAACTTATTTAGGATGCCACACAACTCAAGTACAAAAAGGATTAACATTAGGAGTTATTTTATTTATAGTTAGTGAAGTTTTTGCTTTCTTCTCTGTATTCTGGGCTTTTTTCCATTCTAGTTTAAGTCCTAGTATAGAAATAGGAGGAGTTTGGCCACCTCAAGGAATAGAAGCTTTATCAGCATTTGGTATCCCATTATTAAATACTTTCTTATTATTAAGTAGTGGATCAACTATTACATATGGACACCATGCTTTAATCAAAGGAGATAGAAAAAAAGCCATCATAGGAGGTTTATTAACTATCGTTTTAGCTATTATTTTCACAGCTTTACAATATGTGGAATATTTTAACGCTAGTTTTACTATAACTGATTCTGTTTTTGGTACAACATTCTATGCATCTACTGGTTTACATGGAATTCACGTTATTATAGGAACTATATTTATAGCTGTAGGATTTTTCAGAATAATCAATTATCATTTAACAAATAGTCACCATATAGGATATGAAGCAAGTATTTTATACTGGCATTTTGTGGATGTAGTTTGGTTATTTTTATTTATAGCTGTATATTACTGGGGTGGAAATTAATCTCCCTATGGTACAATATCATTAAGATATCCTCGCAGACCTCTCCTCTAGATATTATAGGTCTTCAGATGAGAATATAAAATATTATTTTATCAATTATTAAATATTAATAAATGAATTTAATTACTTTAATTATTTTATTAAAATATTTTAATTTAAAAAGAGTTAAAAAATTTAATTTAAAGACAGTCTAATTAAATAAAAATATATAAGAGTATAACTTTATATTAATAACAATTGGTTTTATAATAATGTCTAAATTAATTATAGATTTAAAAAATCGAGCTTTAATTCTTCTATTCAAAGTTATACCTGAATGAAGATCTTTAATATCTTGAAATGTAAGTGTATTTCGTGTTATTCCTGCCCATACAGATTTTTCAATTTTTATATTATCTTTAAGATACCAAAAGCCATACTGTTTAATACCTAGAAAGTAAGCTTCTTTAATAATATTACCATCTAATTCATCTTTCATTAAACCTAATTCCTTACCTATAAAATTATTATTTAATTTTTTAGTTGTAAAAATTGAATCAGTATCTGTATATTTAGTGGAAGAATCAATTTTAAAAGGGATCATGTGAATTCTAGCATAAGATGTAATAGCTGAAGCTAATGCTACATTATTATGAATAGTTCTAAAGCTATTATGTATATCAACATATAAGTGTAAATTTAAATTTTTTATTAACGTGTAGTGCATATTATCTACAACCAATAGTATATATTTATCTGGATCTATAGAAATAATAGTTTTAATTATAGAGGTACTTACATAATAAATTAATTCATTTTTTGGTATTATAATAGTTTTTATTAATTCCATTTTTCTACCAAATATTCCATATAAACTATTTTGTAATAATTTACTTATCCATCTTTCAGGACCAATACTATTCATTTTAATTTTATACATAGTATTAATATAATCATTAAAAATTAATTTTTCAGAATATTTTATATATCTATGGATTTTTAAAATTTTATAACCTAAAGGTATTATAGCCTTTAATTCTTCGCTAAAATAAGTAGCTGTGAATATTCCTGTGGGATAGATAGTTCTACCATTTTGTCTAAATGGTAAAACAGGTCTTTCCATATTATCAGGACACTCTATATCTACTTCAAGAAAGCCAAAAAATTTTGCTAATTGATCTAAGGGTAAATTTCTCCCCTTACCTATTACTTCAAAAGGCATAGGTTTACACATAGCATAAGGATATAATGAATTTACATCATAATAGTATAAGTCTTTAGCATAACATTCATAAATATCTGTGGCACCACCATAATAAGATTTTCTAATGAACACATCTTCCATAGGGGATGGTATAGGAATTTCAACTTTTAAGAATTTAGTTCTAAAAATTTTCATAGCTAAACTAGGTAAGGATACCACAGATACAATATCAACATTATAATTAGAAAAATATAATTTTTGAGCTTGGATCAGAGATTCATATAAACATTGTGAATCTTGTATAGAATAATCTATAAATTCTTTAAATAATGGCAAATCCTGAGATTTAAGCAAATCTAAGTTATTAAATTCTAAATTATAATTACTTACTTTCCCTGGAACATTGAATACTTTACATAAGTCATTTAAAGAACAAGGAAAAATTCTATAACTATCCTTAAATATAATTTCTAAACCGCAATATATTACAGAAATGATTATAAATTTATTTTTATCATCAATTATACAATTTATCATAGAAGGATCTATTATATTGTTAACTAAATATTTATAAATAAAAATTCCATCAAAACCACCTAAATTATGAATAAATATGGTTATTTTATTTCTATCCATTAAATTAATTGATAAATAGTAAAATAATTCATTAAATAATTTATCTGTATTTAAATCTTTATTATCCTCCGCCATCCCCATCTAGGATGATAGGATGAGAGGTCGGCGCGGGGACGAAGGACAAAATATTTAGACATATCACAGCCATATATACTTATTAATACAGGAATTTGCGTATTATTATTATCACTCATAGTTTCTATATCCATAGTTAGAAAGGAATTAATATTTTTCCCACTAGTTTTTAGAGGTGTTATTTGGTGTATATGTCTTTTTTGAGTATGAACAGGATTTGTTAATACTGATCTAGATATTTTAGTAATTTTTATGGATTTATTTTCAATATTATCCATATTCCAAATTCTAACTCTAAATGTTTCTATAACATCCATATCATAACCTTCATCATATCTTAGACTAATAATATCCTCTATAGAGTCATAATATTCTTCAAATGAAGTGTAATTAGGGATTAAGACATTATGATGTAAAGAAAAATCTTTATTACCATGAATACCATGTACCATAATAATTTTTTTAGAACCTGCTTCAATAAAAGATGGTAATTTAATTAATTGATTATAAATTAATTCTAAAGCTGGTTTAATGGATACTAGTACATTATTACTAAAGATGTACTCATTGAATCTACCATCAGGATCATATGATTCTTGTATTAAAGTCATAGATACTGTAGAAGGAGTCACTGTATTTAATAAACTATTTATTAATTTAATTATAAATAATAATAATTGAGTTAAATATAATAGTGGAGTAATAATAAAAAATGAAGGATTTTTTTTTTAATCTAAATACCAGTATAAATGATTACTATTAAATATAAATAGAATTATATTGAAACGATAATATTTATACCTTATTTAAAACTAAATATATATTATTCTTATTGTCTTTCTTTTAGAGAGATGTATCTATTTAATTGACTCCTATTGATATTAATATTTATTATTTCAAGAGAATAGATTTTAAGATTGAGATCTCATAATATTAATTATTTCGTGCTACTACTATTTAATATTTATTATTTAAAATTAAATATTTATTAATTATTTTTATAAGGGGAGATTAATAGTAATAAAGTAGCTAAATAAATTATTAACAATCTTATTTCATTAAATATAGAAGTATCTAATAAAATAGGTGAAAATACTAAAAATACTAAAGATAATAACCCTAAAGTAATATATAAAGAATAAGTAGTAATAACACCAGTATCTAATTTACTAATATTATTTCCTGTTTTATTTAAAGTATTACTTAGTCCGTAAGGTCCTATAAATTCTATGACTCCTCTATCTAATACTTTACTTACAAAGTAACCTAATTGTAAACCTCTACCAATAAAGTAATGGTTATAAATTACATCAAATAAATATTTACCATTTAAGAAAGTATATATTTTTCTAGTAATAGAACTTTCCATAAAGAATAAATGAGGTGTAAAATGATATAGATATACAGCTAAAATAGCTCCAAATAAAGATAAAATACTTGGTAATAATTTAACAATTCTATCCATAGAGAATTCAGCTTCTACCATAGCAATATGGTTAGGATGAATAAAAATAGAATTACCAAAGAAATCTGAACCTATTCCCACAAATAAATCTGAGAAAATAAATCCGAAGAATATACTAAATAAAGCTAAAATAAATAAAGGAATAATAACAGCTAAACTAGCTTCATGAGAATGTAAATAAGATATTTTAGGTCCATTCGGTTTAGTTAAGAACACTAATGAAATTAATCTAAATGAATAGAAAGCAGTTAAACCTGCTGTTAAACTACCTAAAATAAAGGCAAATGTACCTTCAAAACTATATTGAGCAAAGGCTAATTCAATAATTAAATCTTTACTATAGAATCCTGTTAACCAAGGAGTAGCTAATAATGATAAAGTACCTACTAACATAGCAGTATAAGTAAAGGGTAAGAAGTTTATTAATCCTCCTAATCTTCTAACATCTTGTTGATCTGAGAAACTATGAATAACTGCACCTGCACCTAAGAATAATAAAGCTTTAAAGAAAGCATGATTAACTACATGCATTAAAGCAACATTATATTGACTAAGACCAACCGCCATTACCATATAACCTAATTGACTAATAGTACTGAAAGCAATGATTCTTTTTAAATCATTTTGCACTAAACCACAAGTAGCAGCAAAGAAAGCAGTAGATGCTCCTACTAAAGTAATGACTAATAAGGCTGTAGAACTATATTCTAAGATAGGTGAACTTCTGACTAATAAATATAATCCAGCTGTAACTAGTGTAGCAGCATGAATTAAAGCTGATACAGGAGTAGGACCTTCCATACTTCCAGGTAACCAACTATGTAAAGGAATTTGAGCTGATTTAGCCATAGCACCACTTAATAATAATAATCCAATGATATCTATAGCAGTACTATTCATAAAAGGAGCTAAACTAAATAAAGTAGAATAATTTAAAGATCCAAATAAAGCAATTAAAGCAAAGAATCCTATACTTAATCCCATATCACCTACTCTATTCATAGTAAAGGCTAATATAGCAGCTTTATTAGCTTGTATTCTAGTAAACCAGAAATTAATTAATAAATAAGAAACAACTCCAATTCCTTCCCATCCTACAAACATCACAAAATAATTAGCACCAGAAACTAAAACTAACATAAAGAATGTGAATAAAGATAAATAAGAGAAGAATCTTTGATTGTGAGGATCTTCTGCCATATAATTAGTTGAAAAGATATGAATTAAAGAAGAAATATAAAGCACAGGAATAAACATAGAAACTGTTAATTGATCAAATAAGAATTCCCATTGAATACTTAATATTTCTGAATCGATCCAACTGCTTAAATGAATTAAAACTGGAGAACCGCATAAACCTACTTCATAAAAAGCTAAAGTAGCTAATAAAGAAGATATTATTAAGCAAGTACATGTGATTAAGTGAGCACCTGTCACACCTATTTTTCTACCTAATAAACCTGAAACAAAACTTCCTAATAAAGGAAAAATTAAAATTGATAAATACATTATGTTCTTAAAGAGATATTTCCTCTTAATCTATAAAAAGCAACTAAAATACTTAAACCTATAACTGATTCAGCACCTGCAATAGATATAATAAAGATACTAAAATTTTGTCCGATGGCATCGTCAAAACTAAATGAACTTATTAACACTAATAAGGTTACAGCTAATAGCATAATTTCTATCGCTATTATCATTAATATTATGTTTTTTCGATTTAATATAAATCCTAAAACACCTATTAAAAATAAAAATAAGGATAAATTCATGGGTTTAACTATTTTGTTTTTAATTTCCTTAGGGAACCTGTAATATGATAAGAAAATGAAATAATTTATATTTCATTTTTGAAATTTAATATAATTTAATTTAATTTATTAAAAAAAGTTATACTCTTATATATTTTTATTTAATTAGACTGTCTTTAAATTAAATTTTTTAACTCTTTTTAAATTAAAATATTATTTGTTGTATAAAGAGTTAAATAAAAAAGGAACTAAGGGGAATATATCCCCTTAGTTTCTTTAAAGAGTGAACATAAAGAAAATAATCCTAAAGCTATAAAATAAATAGAACATTTATCAATACAAATATGAAAGTAAAGATATAAATGACTATATTTCTTTTATAGAGATCTCTTGTAAATATTTTTGTTTTTAAGCTTAAGTCATTAAGATTTTTTAGTTCCGATTTAAGCTTAGCTGGTAACTCCTTCGGTAATTTAAATTGGTTTTTTATTAATAAGGTTAGAATTAACCAACTAGTTAAATAATAAATGATTAATATTACTTGACAAACTAAAAAGAAAATTAAAAAATGTTTTATGCTTAAAAAATTAAATACTGACAATAATATATTATTAGGTTGGATATATATTAATACCATAATTAAAAGGATAATAAGAAAGATCCAATTAGGAGTCTTATTAAATAAAAAAGGAACCATACTAGCCCCTAAACTAGAGCCTATATCAGAATCGGTACTACTCAAAAAAATGTCTTTTATTTTGAAAGTGACTAGCTCCCTAAAGACAAAAGTACTTGCAGTATAGATACTTAAACTAATGGGAACCGCAGCAAAGATCATAAAACTTCTGATGTTTTTGGATCTTTGTAATAACTGTTCCGGAGTCAAATGAATATTAGAAGGAAAGCTAGTACGGACATAAACCTTAACTACACTTGAATAGATGAATCCTATAGTCATTAATCTTAACGCGAGAATTGAAATATTGTGTAAATCTGCCAATTGTTCTAGAGAAGTCCAAGTTATCAAACTCGGATCAAAGACTTCGTTCAAAAGATCTTTCACTTTCATGTTTCCTATTTCTTCTATTGGACTTGAATAGGTAGGGTTTTGGTTTAAATAAGTTCTATATTTATCTAGAACATTACCTGTTTTTAGATATCCAGCTCTAGAGTTAAAACCTAGGGGATCGGCTGATAGCTCTTCCATGATAGGGTCAGTAAAGATCTCAAGAATGGATGGATTTATTGGTATTTCAGGTGAGTCGCCTGAAATATTAGAGGCAAAATCCTCGCTCTTTTTAACTAAATTAGGGAATAGTTCCGCGTAACTCGACATATTGCTAAGACTTTCACTATTATCGAAGATATTTTCGGAGGAGGAGACTTGATTATTATTGTTATTAGCTAATACTAATTGGTTATTAGGGTTATTAGCACGAATAGGCTGTATAAGCATATTGAAAATTTGAGTAATGTAGCTCATGGAATGATGATATTTGATTTATGATAGCTAAAGATTTATTTTTGTTTTTTATCTTATATTAACCTATGATAGCTAATTATAAGTTTTGATATATAATTCATATTTATTTTTGTTTTTCGGGGACGAAGGACCAAAAATTTTTATTTATTTATTTATTTTTTTATATGATATTTTTATATTGTCCAGTAAGAATTAAATCTTGGTGGCATTTACTCGAAAGAATTTATTTATTTATTATTTTTTTGTTTTTGTTTTTTAATTTATTAAAATTATAAAAGGGATCTATTTATAATTTACACACTGTAACGAAAGATTATTTTTTATTAATTATTTTTTTTAGCCCAAGAAGAATCGAACTTCTACAGATTCCTTATCAAGAAATCATTCTACCTTTAAAGTATATGGCTTTATAATTAAATAAGAATAAGAATATCTTTATTTATTATATTCATTATATTATTTTTATAATTAATTATTTATTTATTATATTTCTAATTTTTATTTTAATTTATATTTTATTTTTATTATTTATTTATGACTATCACTCTAAAGGACAAAACTACTACTTTTATAGTTAAATTTTTTTAAAAGAATCACCTAATCAGTTTTTTTAATAAAACAAAAAATTATCATTTTAGTATGTAACATTTGTCTTATCAGGGGAATATGTCCACCCCCAAAAATTAGAGAGTACCATAATCATAAGTTAATATTTACTTAAAACAAATTTCCACAATATCTTTGATATTCACTATAAAAAAGTCTAAGTAAAAATAAGAAAGAGTATTAGAAATGATAAGTATTATTAATAAAAAAATGATAAGGAACCGACTTGATTTTTTGATGATAGTTATTGATTTTATTATATAATGACATATTTTGATAGGAAATAGTTTGCAGATGATATTTTCTATTGTTTTATCTTCTATTGAATTTAATATAAAATAATAAAGGATAACAGAAGATATCATTATTTGTACCCTTTGACTGTGGTGAATAATGATTAGTAAATCTAACCCATTATTACCAGTCAAATTAAAGAGATCTTGTAATATCTGGCTTAATTCCGTTATTTCCGATATCAAATTTTTTTTTTT
>MNAD01001660.1:0-19056 GCA_001895945.1 Trametes pubescens
AGGAGGAGTGTCGGAAATTGGTGGAGAGCATGCCTAACAGGATTGCAGCTGTTTTGAAGGCCAAGGGGGGCTATACCAAGTACTAGAATCCTGTATCTTGCCTTTCTAAAACACCTGTTACAAAACTGTTTCCAGAAGATGTGGGTAAAGATCATATCATAACATATGAAGTTCCTATTCGATTGACATGAAACAAGTATCTACGGAAAGCCAAGACATATAGCTACTAAATGCAATTTGAATCGTGACATTCCTCCCAGTCGTTGCGGAGATATTAATCAAAAGGCGCCGGATGGCCATTTCTGGAAACAGTTTTGTAAGGCACTGTATATATACTCTCACATTGCGATATGAGCCTGGAGGTTAGCTTGACTCCTCGTGACCTATGTCTCTCGAAATCGTTCTTTTTGACATTGTGCGCGCAAATAATGATAATGAACCTTGGTTCTCGTCCGGTGCTGTCTCTCCAAAACCTACAACGCGTATTTCGTGCTCCACCTGCGTCCGAGTGCAAACCAACTCGTGCAAACCCTTTCACCTCCCTGTCTCTAATTGCCTTCACTTTCAGGCACAAGATTGAGGTTCTGTTTTCGCAGAGTCGACGTCTCCGAGGCGGACAAGTATTGCTAGGTAGACCAGAAGTTAGGTATCAGGAATTTCACAAATCAACCATAGATCACATACCTCAGGGACGGTGTACCTCATAGACTCAAGTTCTATCGTATACTCCCGTTGGGGCTGCCTCGGGGGTACACCGTTCGCATGGGAACCAAGATTGCAGTCAACCAGGAACCGGTCGCCGATCGAGCGCCGGGAGTTCAGGCTAATGCAGGCCATAAGGATACGGAGAGGAGGAAGGGAGACAGTTACGTACGCAGCTAGAATCGAGTTTGCGTACACTGCGAGGAAGATCAGTGCCCAAGTAAATGCTCTCTGTGCATCGACGTACGTTTGGTACCCACAATGCTGACGGCAGCATAGATCAGGTTACCCGGGATAACAATGGCCTACGATTTACGCATTTAGTGTCTCCGGAATATCGAAAAAGGTTAGATCTGGGCTCACAAAGATGAAGGCAGCCATGCTGATGATGCTGTAGCGTCTCGGATAAGCCTGAGAGGCACATCGTGCAGGTTATTCGAGCAAGGTGCCCCTCATACCTCGTCAGCAACCCTATTAAGCAACCAAGCTCATGAGCTCAACGCCGACTACAGTCCAGTTGGCGCACGTACCAGTATTGATCGTGTACAAAATTAGAGTATCAGCAATGGAGTTTGCCCTAGAGCTGATTGAGGTTCAGTGTTTGAGGCGACGAACATAAACATGCTTATGAACTTACTTCCCTCGATCAGAAGTGTCAGACTTCCACTTGTAGAGAAAAAACACGAGCGCACTTGTAAGGAAGACGTCCGTAGCCACTGCAAAGCCGTAGGCAATAGATACCAGCCACTAATGGGAACGGTCTGCATTAGACTTAGCCTCGGCGAGCGCGGCGGCCGAGTACCCACACTGATATGCTGCAGGTCAACAATGAAAGGCGTAGTCAAGAACCTGCGAATGATTAAATCAGTTCGAAAGGTGCAACGCGCTGCATACTAGCAGAGGACTCACGCTTCAGTCCCTGCAGCTACGATGAACCTAACATGAGAATTCAAATCTCGAGATATTGCCGCCGGACCCTCACCGATTGCAAAGCCTGATCGATGAGTTTTATTTTAGTGTCCTATAAGAGACCGGCAAACGGTGACGTACCCATTCCTACGAACATCGATATGAGCTGCACTCATATGCGTCATGTGCATGGTGTACGAGAAGGCAGGATATGACTTACCGCAGGGACGGCGAGCCAACGATAGCAAGGACCGACTGTGCAAGATCGTTATGAGGTGGCTGTATTTAGAAAGAAAGTACGCACTGCGGAATACACGGCCCACGTAAAAGCTAAACCGTGGCATGAGACGGGCGGATTGCTGCGTAAGTATCGTGATAGCCCCGCTCAGTAGTGGCATATGCTTACCTCTGGCATGCGAAGACAGCGAAGCCCTGCGCCCATTTCAACTTTATGCCTTCAGCTCCGACAGAGTTTGTGCACTTACGGTTATTGGGAAAGTCAACTGTGGCATATAGAAACGATTAGAAACTTTTGCGAGCCCGAGTTGTGAAGCGAGCCGCGACGCACCCGGACAGACCTAGTGTGACATGTTGTCTCTTAGATAGCGTCTGCGCTGACTGTTCAAGAGGCTTACCAGTGACCGCGAAGGATGTCGGCCACATGAAAGGCATCCGTGATGGCATAATGGTAGCTACGTCGAAGATGTTACTATCAGTGCCCGAAGTGTAGCTGCGACAGCCTATACACGACTTACATGACAACGATCCACACCGCGGTATGCAGCGTCTCGAATACGCTAGCGTACCGTGGGATGAGCCCCCAAGTACAGAACCACGCACCGTGAAAAGGCACTTACAAAATTGTCAGTACCTGACAAATCTTGTTTAGACATATCCTCGCTTTGAGCAGAAAGAATGGGAGAGGCGTACCAGCGACTTTAGGATAGGCCTATCCGTGGGGTAGAGCCTGAAGTATCTATATGTTTGATGCACCGTCAATCCATACAACCTTTCCGGTGACGTGTTAGTCAGTGCATCAGACGTATTATTTGGGATTAGAACGTACATGGATCCTAGGATCACTCCAAGGAGAACCGCGCCAAGGCTGCTATCAAGCGAGGGCACCTTGAGGATTTGAGGCAGCGACGCCATTGAGGGCTGATGAGAGACGGACGACCGAGCGGTTGAGAGCAGAAGAAGAGGCAAGCGGCCACTTCGATCCTCGCACGATTGTACAATATATAGTTGCAGTGTGGTTCGAGCACGAGCAATAGACACCGCGATGATGCATCGACGGGTCCGAACGGGATACTTCACAATATGCATCTTGTGGGTAAGTAATGCTATCACGGACCACTTCCATTTTCGACACTCACAGGAATGGAAGACTCTCGCTGGCCTAAGAGTAAGGTTGGTGGGTTCATGATGCACGTCTTGGGAGCGTGCCCTGGGACTCGGTGCGGAGAACGGCGTGTCCAAGGGTATCTGTGCTGTGCATCCGCAAATCGAATGGGTTCAGCGACGGGTCTGATATATTGACGATGTGCTGCACAACAGCCACGACAATGAGTTGCACGCATGCGAGGCGTGAGCATATGGCACATAGACGACTGCGGTGACGTTTTGCAGGCTCTACCCGTAAGGATCTACTTTGCACACGCTGAAGCGACTTTAGCGTTCATAAGCTCATCCCGAGTGCCACTATCCCGAGTACCGTGATACAAAAATCCCGGAGAGCGCATACTTCGAAACCACTTCGTGAGAGTGTCTATTCCCAGAAATGAGTGGACGAGGCACGGGAGAACTCCGTCGGCGCGCGTGAATGTTGGACGAACAGCGGAGAGAATACCTTGCAGATGGCCGGAGCAGGGTGTGTGTATAACCCCAGGACAGGTCCAGGCAGTACTCGTCAGCCGGAGACGTACTAAGTGCAGTTTTGATCCAGGAATTGCGGTTGAGGATCTGAGTTCCGCATGTCAGCCTAGCATCGCCTCGGGCCCCCCGCGTGCGCGGCTCAGGCTTCCTGAACACGTACCGATCACTGATAGCCCGAACGCTGCAGGAGAAGCTCGCCATAACCGCAACCCTAGAAGCCTGGTCTCCGCGTTTATATGCTTCGGAACCGTATCGTGTGAGTGTCTGTCGGCCGAGACGGACATGCGGGTACGGAGGAGCTTCGTCGGCATGTGGATATGACACACGAACATTAAGACGAGCAGCTTCTTGCAAATGACCGAAGCAGAAGGGGAACAAAACCTCTAAACGGGCCCAACGAACGATTATCAGAACGAGAACGTATCTAGTGTGGCTCTGAGTATAATCTTCTATGCTTGACAAACCACGGAGGTTATTGCGCCGCATTCGGACTACCCCTAAACTCAGTCACTGTGGTATTAGGTTCAATTATCACACGGACATGAAGAGAGTTGTGGGAACTGCTTGCCTTCGATTACAGCATTGTGTAGTCTGGCGACGATGTGGCGGGTACTACATCCTTCTGTCCCTGTGAGCACGTGTAGTCGCTGTGCCTCCCGCAGTAGCATCCACCCCGAGCAGACGGAGACATGACCCGGCACCAAAGATCGCCACCAGATGTACTGCAACGATGGAGCGTAGTCGTCAGGGAAAATTTTAGAGATGTCTCTAAGATTGGACACGCACTGCATGTATTCTGTGACAAGAATGGTCGGCGGGGGTGCACGGCTCTGATAAGAACGCACTCGCGGATCTTCGCAGTGAGTTCGTGTAACAATTAATTTCAAAACGATGCTCACACATATTGAATACAAAATTTTTCTGCCCCTACATGGTCTTCTGCCTCCGTCCGCGAAATCGTCCCCACCGTCGCATACTCCGCGGCGATTTTATCGATCGCTGCGACTCCATGAGGTTCTCGTACACGTAGTAGTACGCGTCCGTCGCGGCGATATGCCTTCGACGTGCCACGGCCCCCCGGGGTACTTCGGGCGCTCGAGGGTGAGGACGATGTTCGCGACCTTGACTATGGCCTGGAGAGTGCGCCCGTGGAGTTCAACCTCGACGCAGCTGTCGATTGCAGGAGGAGAAAAGGGCGGGGGATCGGGAATGAGTGGCCATTCCAGCTCGTGCTCCCCGCGGTCGTGGTAGGTATTGAAGTGGTCCTCATTGACCTCACTGTCGGGGAACTCTAGGTCCTCGACGTGGCTATATCACCGATACGGATCTAGGATATGGCGAGCGGCGGGTCGGGACTGACGCTGTCCGAGAGTATCTTCTCGGAAAGAGGCACGAAGCGCGAGAGGACCGAGGAGCCCGCAGCAAGAGGCGCGAACGTAGGTATGACAGATGCGCAGGCAGTGAAGTGAGAGGTGGACGAGGTCCAAGACCTGATTGCGTGACCCCGGATGCCAGTCCTTCTCTTCGTCTGGGCCCACCGCCTCGACAGTGATGAGAGTCGATTTCAGGTCCGTGGACACGAGGCTCCGGGACTCGTAGACCTTCGGAATCGCGGATGCCTATATGTCTGAGAAGTCACATCGTGAATGGCACGGAACAAGAGGACGTACAAAGATGCCCAAGGTCGGATCGCGCTGGCTGGCGTCGTACTGGGGGGGGGGGCAAAGATGTAGTCCAGCTGCGCGTCCGTGATGGTACCGCGCGGCCACTTCTTCTCCCCTCGCCCACAGACATACCTCTCTGGGCCGTCCCAAGACGTATTGACCGCAGAACGGTCCTGCTCGACTATCTCGGCGCGTCACGTCGCGACCAGGTCCGTGTCGTGCACCTTGTCCTACCAGCCCAGTTTCGTGCGGATCATACCCTAAAAACGGCGCATGCGGAGCTCGAGGAGCGTGATGGGGATGCGGTTGTCCTGGATTTTGAAAGGCGAGGGGAGTTAACCCAACGGGTAGGGGTTGGACGTGATGAATGAGCGCTGCAGTTGGTTGCTTAGCGAGCTTGTCTACACTAGGTGTGCGCTGTCGTGGTGGGGGATTTCAAATGGGAGATACGAAGGTGTCCCGGTGCGACAAGAGGCGGCGAGTAGAGACGGGATCCAGATCTAGGATCCCTCGCATTGATCCAGATGAGAATGGAGGCCGAGGTCTACCAGGACGAAAAGGAGGAACACGATGGTGAGCGCTTAGCAAAAGGACGCGCCATGACGTCACGTTCCCCGATTCCGATCGGAGCGCTCCTTCTCTTCACTCTTTGCTCGATGGCTGTCACTCCCGCGTCGTTCACACTCTCTGGTCGGTCGACGTCGCCTGCCCTCGTGCACTGACTCGCGACTGGCTCTCGCCTACAAGTACATGCTCGGACTAGCTGGCTCACTCGCATTGGCTATCGACGATACTCGACTCGGGCCTCCCTGCGGCCTCTGCGCCGCTATCCGCGCTCTCTCTAGAGCCGGCCCCAGCTTGTCTCTCTAAGCAGGCCCCCTCGGTAGTACGTCTTAGCTAGTGGTATTCCCCTGTCCTCCATCTGTCCGCGCAGAGCGTCTTCCCCTCTCATCTGGGATACAAGCAAGCTCTGTGTCAGAGCTGTCCGGACAAAATATGTCTTTGTCGCTGTGGACGGGTACATGGGAGCTCGCACATGGTCCGTTGCGTGTAACGGCCCGCCCCCGCGCCCTCCCGCGACGCATGCTCGCGCACACGCTCCCTCACGCGTTCGCGTCCGCCCCCGCCGCGCCTACACGCGTGCTAGGTGCAAGGAGCCGAAGGCAGACGCTCGCCGTACGTTTCCGGGGCACACCCCTACCGTCATCCACGCGCCCCGACGCCGCGCCGACACACCCCCACGCGCTCCGGAAGAGGACAGACTGAACGCGACCGCGCCAGCGCCGTCCACTTAGGAACACCGAAACCACTCAGGATGCACGGGCTCGCCATGTGCTTTTCCATGGATTGTACGCTGTTCTGTGGGCGGACGACACGAAATTGGGTACTCCCGCCTCTCGCTCGTATCCTCCCGTGGCACCGAGTCGCGTAGACGTGGGCACGCACGTCTACGTCCGTAGCAAGAGGGATTTGTACATAAATATCCAGGTTAGTCGGCCAGCACATCAGCTGCTGCGCCATTCTGGAGAAAAGGCAACACCGCGCGACGTAGGTCACCGCACGCCGCGCAGATGGTGTCACCCCATCGACGCGCGGTCTCGTTTACAGCCCAGCCCCTGCCTCGCATGCACTGCTCGCGGACGCGTAGGTGAGGCTCTGAGCCTGTATAGCCGAGGATTTCGATGTGTATGGGTATACCTAGGTAAGTCAATCTAAGTTACTAGGCGCTCATGTCACCGGAGAGACGATAAATCACGCACCACAGGAACGTTGCACGTCATAGACTCAAGGTCCGTTCTGCGCGTGCGGGGCTGCTGTGCGGGGGGGCGTGTTGTCTAGGGACGCAAGGCTGAAGGACGTGAAGTCGTCTAGGAACCGGTTGTCGATTGAGCGCCGCGAGTTGAGTCTGATGCACGCCGTGTAAGTGCGAACACAATCTCAGACCTAAAACAGAGGAATTCTCGTACACAGCTAGTACGGAGTTGGCGTATACTGCAAATCATATCAGAGTTTTAAAGGTAGTGTCCGCTTGTCGTGCAACGCACATTTGGCGCCCACTATGCTGACAGCCGCATAGATGAGATTCTGCGGCATGACGAGGGCCTATAATGGCTGTTCAGTACGAGATCGAAACATGTGGAAAATAAGCACCGACGAGTACGAAGGCGGCTATGCTGACGACGCTATGGTGCTTCATGTGAGCAACCCAAGCGTGCGCACTGCGAGTCCTACCCGCGACGAGGATCCCACACCTTGTCAACAAGCCTGCGAACGAGTCGACGCGGAGGTTTCGTCAGTTCAGCATCATCGGAGGGTGGGTGTGCCGACGTACCGGTATTGATAGAGTAGATGATCAGCGTATCGAGGATGGAATCCGTCCTAGACAAACGAGGCTCAGTGTCTGGGGTGACGAAGCCAGTAGCATATCTCCCAGGCTCTAGAAACGCACCTCTTGGAGCCAGTACGGGATACATGAAGTACGAAAACAAGCGAGCCTGTCAAGATGATGTCGGTCGCCGCCGCCAGCCCATACGCTACAGACACGAGCCACTAGTAGCGGATAGAGCAAAAGGTTAAACCCCAGTATATGCGGTGGCGAGAGACTTACACTGATACGCTGCAGGTCGGCAACGAGAGCGGCAATTATGAAGCTGCGATAGATGATATTAGCTTGGCAAATAAAGCGAGACGCATCGAGGGGGACTTACGCTTCGATCCCAGCAGCTACAGACACACTTCAAATGAGCACGGTGCATGCATGATGCTGTAACAAGCCTCGAGCTCACCGATCGCGAAGCCTGAACAAGAATACTGGTCAGTATTCCATGCAATTTCGACGCACAGTTGCTCACCCAGTGCTCCGAACATCAACACAACCTGTGTTCATGCATACAGAACATTACTATACACGCCGGCAGCGACTCGAAGGGTGGATCCTACTTACCGCGGGCATGACAAGCCAACGATAGCGAGGGCCGACTAGATCTAGCAATAAGAGGGGTGTCTGCGCCGAAAGAGGAGTACAGACGTACTAAGAAACACCCGGCACGCATAGAAGCTGCGTGAAAATGGGTATGAGTGCGGGGGGACGAATAAGGGGGGAGCGCATAATAGTGCGCCTACCTTTGACAGGAGAAGACGGAAAGACCCTATAGTAGCACGTAAAGCTGAGTATCATCTCGTTGCGAAGAGGTGTACGGCTTACAGTTATGAGGAAAGTGAACTTGCAATAGGCGGTCCTGAGATAAGGATACCGGAGGCACGCTCTGAATTAGGCAACGACGTACCTGCACGGACCTAGCATAGTAGCAAAACAAGGATAAGACGGCGTCCCATTTGATTCCACAGGGGAGCTTACCAATGACCACGGAATATGTCGACAAAGTTGAACGCCTCCGTGATAGCGTAATGATATCTATGGCGAGGTTACTAGCATCAGTATCTTCCCGACACGCCGCACTGACAGTGTGTCCTTGGCTCACATGACAACGATCCACACTACAGTATGTAGCGTCTCAAACATGCTGATTTTGTGCGGTCCAATGAGAATTCATATATAGACTCTGCGCGAGGGAGAGCACGTACAGGATTACGAGTATCTGGCGCATTCCGTTTAAGCTCAGCATGCGTTTTGACGTGGAAGACCAGAAACAGACGTACAAGCGACTTTAGATACAACGCATCCTTCGGGTACAACTTGAAATATCTGTATGTCTGATGTACGGTCAAGCCATACAGCCTACAAAATTCCGGTCAAACATGGATTACGACGCCCATCGGAATTCGGATAGGAAATTCCGACGTACATGGAGCCGAGGATCACTCCGAGGAGCACTGCGCCGAGGCTGTCGTTGAGCGAGGGAATCCAATGGAAGAGCTGAGATAGAGATGACATCGAAGCTTGGTAAGAGAAGAGCGATGAAGCGGTTGCCCACAGATGAAGGAGATGAAGAGGGGCGCTCCCATCCTTGGTCAGGTAGTCAATATATAGGAGCAGTGTAAACGCAGGACTAGCCGCCCTATTACAGCGGATGATACGCCACTCACTTGTAAAGGATATCGGTGAAGCCGCATCTTGTGAGCGAGTGACAGCGAGTGAGGCTATGTTGGACGGCTGTCATGTGCAACGTACGAGACGAAAGGGGGGCCATGATACAGGAGACGCGGCCGCATTCCTGGGGATCAATTTGCATTAGACCCGGGCGGCGGGGATCTTCAAGGACGCATATAAACTTGCCTGCACTCAGCGCACTGACACTCGTACATTGAAACGACCCTGCTGCGAGCTCGAAGTTTTGACGCTGTACCGAACGGCGACGGACGTGGCAGCTAGTAGTTTGGCGCGAGAAGATGGTGATACCATGGCGGTGAGTGGCGAGCCTCGCACGTACGCACAAGGATCAGAGTTCCTCATGTGAGCTATTGTCTCCAGCTCCTCGCAGGCGCAGCCTACCCGAGCGCATATGTAGCGTTACTTATCCGACAGCCACAGCGGAACTTGTTCTTGAACTCAAGTGCTGCACTTCGGAACCCCGTTTGTGAGCGTCGGCCTGGATACGCATCGGACGGAGAGTCACGGCATAGGCTCGTGTCGTCAGCGTGCCTACATGTCAGGCAAACAGCGATGAGAACAAACTCCGTGACAGGTGCGGTTGATGATCGGGAGCCGGGTACGTACCAGGTACTAAGCCTCTCAGCGTAATTGTGCATCGTCTAAGCCTTGCGGTGATGGTACTGCGCGGCAGGGCTGCCTGGGGATGCGGCACCCTCCACGCACTCAGATGCTAGGGTATCAGGTTCAGTTATTGGGTTCACCTGGAGAGATCTATGTGAGCCACTTACTTTCATACATGGTTAGGTACGATGATCTAAATACAGAATAGTGAGCGCTGAACATCCGTGGGCGCTGACTGAAAGTTGCTTCAATTCAGGAAGGACGAGTGACCGGGTACAGAAGATAATTCGGTAGCTTGTTGGGGGATCCTCGTTAGAAGATGCGAACGTTTCATAATTGGATAGTAGCGCAAGCCTAGAGAAAGCACGCAGAGGGGGCGCCGGGGGCTCGCCGGTACGATCAAGGCGCTCCGAACTGTGTTCCATCGACGCGGTCTCATTCAGAGTCCGTTTCCTACATCGCCTGCACTTGCCGACGAAAAAGTCGTTCCCTGCGCTCGCATAGTCGACGTCTTCGACGTGCAGGGATATAGCTGGGCATGTCGAAGATAAGGCGTCAACTGCTTCGAAACACTGGTACTGAATCACGCACCTCAGGGACGTTATACACCATAGACTCAAGGTCCATTCCATGCGTCTGCGGCCGTCGCGCGGAGGGTACGTTGGTTGCAAGGGTCCCAATACTGAAGGATGTGAAGTCATCGAGGAACTGGTTGTCGATCGAGCGCCGAGAGTTCAGGCTAACGGAGGCCGTGAGAATGCGAAGACTGACAAGGGAGATCTCACCATACACAGCTAGCACGGAGTTTGCGTATACTGGAAGCCACGTCAGCGTCCTTGAACACATCATTATTCGCCGGGTCAACGCACACTTGGCACCCACGATGCTGACCGCAGCGTAAATGAGGTTCCCCGGAATGACGATGGCCTACCGTACACCTAGTCAATGCGCACCCGGGATGGCAGCAAGGTGTATCAGGACTCACGAAGATGAAGGCAATCATACTGATGATGCTGTGATGCCTCAAAGTAAGCGACACCGCATCGTGCAGTTCGTTCGCGCGACTAGTCCCTCATACCTCGTCAGTAAACCTATTAAGCGACCAAGCCTCTCAGCTCAGCTCCGACACGAATGCAGTTCGTTTGCGTACCGGTATTGACTGCATACAAAATCAGAGTATCCAGAATGGAGTCGGTCCTGAAGCGGGTTCAGATTTGGCGTATCGGGTGACGAAACTAGATACTCCATCTCTCTCAAAACTCACCTCTTTGAGCCAGTACGAGACTTGCGGAGGACAAATACGAGCGCGCTGGTCAGGATGACGTCCGTCGCCACCGCGAATCCATAGGCTGTAGACACAAGCCACTGACGGATGCAAGATGCATCAGTCTCGACTTCAAGCGTTGCAGCAGGGCACTTACACTGAAGTGCTGCAGGTCGACAACAAAAGGCGCAGCCAAAAAGCTATGAACAATCTATTGAGCTCTATAGGCATAGCGAGTCGCAAAGAAGAGCCCGCACGCTTCAATCCCTGCAGCTACAACGGGTCTCACGTGAGGAATACACTCTCAAAATGCTATGACGAGTCCCTCACCAACTGCAAAGCCTGTTTGGCGAGTGTCACTTCAGCGTCGTATGAGAGGCTGGCGTGTTGTAACGTACTTAGCCCTCCGAACATTGTTATAACCTGGAGAATAGATCCTGTCATGAGCGCTGCCCACGAGAAGGGTTAATGTCACCTACCGCAGGGACAACAAGCCAACGATAGCGAGGACCAACTGCGCCCGATCATTAGAGGGAGAACGTAATGAAGAAGAAAGTACGCACTGAAGAACACGCGGCGCACGTAAAAACTATGTCGTGACCCATGAGATGCGCGAATGCATGCGCAAGAACCTTAATAACACCAAGCCTTGCTTACGTTTGGCATGCGAACACGGCAAGACCCTATGGCCATTCAGTTCAATCTCTCCCATTTCGAGAGCACGTACACTCACAGTTATGAGGAAGGTAAACTGTGCCATGTTTCAACAATGAGAACGCTATGAAGCCCGAGCTTGTGAGCGAGTTGCGACGCACCCGTACAGACCTAGCGTGACAAGTCGACTGTGAGATAGCATCTCAGCTAACCGCTCAAGAATCTCACCAGTGACCGCGAAGGATATCAATCAAGTTGAAGGCATCCGTGATGGAATAGTGATAGCTACGTCGAAAGTGTTACTATCAATGCCCGAAGTGTAGCGTAAACAGCCTATACGTGACTTACATGACAACGATCCACACTGCAGTATGCAGCGTCTCGAATACTCTAGCGCACCGTAAGACGGGCATACGCATACGCCGGGAACCACGCGTGGGATGACACGTACAGGATTGTCAGTACCTGACAGATTCGATTTAGACTCGGTGTTCACCTCGAGTAGATAAACGGGGAGAGACGTACTAGGGACTTCAAAAATAGCCTATCCCCGGGATAGAGCTTGAAGTATCTATATGTTTGGTGCACCGTCAACCCATACAGCCTTACGTCCAACATGTCAGTAAGTACGCCGAAAGTGGGGTCGAGGAACTAGAACGTACATAGAGCCAAAGATCACCCCGAGGAGCACTGCGCCGAGGCTGCTATCGAGTGAGGGAACCTTGAGGATTTGCGGTAGAGATGCCATGGGAGCCAGGTCAAGCACGAATGATCGTAAACGAAGAGGCGAGCTCCTGGGTTATATCCTCGGGGAGTCAGACGATAAATAGCTGCATTGTGGCGCGAACATGAGCAACGGACAACAACTTCGCACGAGATACTTCTCAAGCTGCATCTCGCGAGTACAGGACTCTCTGTCGGGCCGCTGCCATGTCCAACACCTACAAGGAATGGAAGACCCGCTAAGCGAGAGAGCGTGTGCGCCCGCTCAGTCGAGAGACTCTCGTTAGTTCAAAATATACATGTACATCTGTACAGTGCGCGCTGGGTCTGGGGGCGATGAAGGATGTCAAGGAAGGTATTTGCACTACACACCCGCAGGTGGAATCAAATTCTGCGACCGGCTCGAAGTGTTCCAACTGCGCCACACAATAGATGTTTTTGCGGATCGCACGGAGGCGTGAACGTGCAGCACGGGGGCGGTGGCGGTGGCGTTTTGCGGGCATTGCACAGGGGAGTTTGAGTTCTACACGCCAGTTATCGGCTCCGGCTCCCCGCGCGTGCAGCCTCCTGGATACGTACCAATGGCCATTGGTACCATCCCAAAGACCGCAGCGGAAGCTCACGATAGTCGTAACCCATAAAGCCCCACTCCCGCGTACATACGCTTCGAAACCACATCGTGTGAGTGTCTGTCCACAGACCCAGGCGTACAAATTTAGGGGGGCTTCGTCGGCGCGCGGACATGACAGACAGAAATCGATGAGAGCAGCTTCGTGCAGATGACCGGATCAGGAAGAGTATCAAACTCCGGGACAGGTCCCGGTGTTGATCGTCAGACAAGGACGTACTAGGGGTGGTTCTGAGCCTGATCTTCCATGCTTGTCTGAGCCCGGCGGTGATATCTGTGGTGCCTTCGGTTCGTGCGCTTAGTCAGACTCACTGCGATATTGGGTTCAATTATCGCGCATACCTGGAGAGAGTCGCGTGAGCCACTTACCTTTAATTAGAGTACTATGTAGTCTAGCGGCGAGATGGCGAGTACCATGCTACTCCTGTGAACAAGCAAAGTCGCCACGTCTGTCGCAATAACGCTTATTCGGATGCAGAGATGATCCTACATTATCTCTGAGATTGGAGGAGGACTGCATGTATCTGTGATACGGATAGTCAGCGAACAGCGCAAAGCTCTAATGAGAAAGCGCTTGCAGACCTTCGCGGCGAGTTCGCATGAGCGATGGTCCCTAATGCTCACAAGTACTGAACCCAGTCTCGAAAGCCTCCGCAATCTACTTGAACACGAAGTTCTTCCGCTCGTGCATCAGCCTCTCGCGATGCTCCTCCGCCTCCGCCCACAAAATCGTGCCCACCATCGCATACTCCGCGATGTCAGCGGCTCCGCGGAGAGGTCCCGTATCGTAGGAATTTGCGATATCTCGTACATGGGCCAGTCGGCCTGCTGCGGCGGGACGTCGCTCGTCGAGAGAATCCGCGTGAGCTGGTCGACCAGAAAAAAAAACAGAATCTTCCTGTACCGAGGCTTGGTCGGGTCCGCGAGCTCGGAGACGTCCACGCGGTGCTGGTAGACATTCGAAAACGCGACACACTTGTCCTCTTCTGCGATGATGTGCGCGAGCTCTTGATTCAGCGCTCTCTCTCCAGCGAGCCCGTACGCCGTGGAGCAACCCTTGTCGTCTGTCTGGAGGTAGGGCCAAAGGAGCTTGTTCCAGCCATTCCCGACGAGGGTGCGGAAGTCGAGCTGCGTCTGCATGATGTCCTCGCACACGTAGCAGCACAGGCCTATCGCGACGATATTCTCGTTGGCCGTGCCTTCGGCATGCCAGCAGCCGCCGGCGTACTTGAGGCTCTCGGAAGTGAGAGCGTTGCTCGTGAGCTTGACGGTGACATGGAGAATGCGCCCGCCGAGTTCGATCTCGACGCGGCTGTCGGCGATGGGAGGAGAAAAGGGCGAAAGATCCGGTATGGGCGGCCACTCCAGCTCGGGCTCCCAACAGTCGTAGTAGCCATCGAAGTCGTCCGCATTGGCCTTAGGGTCGGGAACTCTAAGTCCTCGGCGTCGCTGTACCGCTGATACGGATCTCGGTGATGGGGAGCGGCAGTTCGGCGTTGAGGGCGTCCAAGAGTATCTGTTCGAAGAGAGGTACAAAGCGCGAGAAGAGCCCGGAGATCGCGGGGTAGAGGGCGCGGTGCTTGATGGGGTAGAGGTTGTTAACGTGATGTATGGGATGTGGGGGCCGAGGAATTGGGTGAGAGTGAGTCGTTGCAACTTGTATTTGTCTCCGCTTGGAGCCGTCAAAGGAGTCGCGCTGACGCTAGAGCAGGAGGCGCGAACGTAGGTATGCACGGGCAGTGAAGCGAGGGGTGGACGAGGTATAGGACCCAATTGATCGCTTGAACTCGGATGCCAGCCCTTCCGCCCGTCTGGGACCGCCTCGAGGACCGCCGTGCCAGCGAGGAGAGTAGACTTCAGATCCGTGGGCACGAGACTCCGGGACTCGTAGACTTTCGGAATCGCAGTTGTTTAAGATTTCAAAGGAGCTAAAAACTCTAGAACGAGAGGACTTACAAAGATACTCGCGGTTGAATCGCGTTGACTTGAGCTGGTCGAAGATGTCCAGCTGCGCGTCCGTGATGGTATCCCGCAGCCACTTCCTCTCCCCTCTCCCATAGTCGTACCTTCCCTCGCAAACCCAAGACCTATTGACGGCCGAAAGGTCCTGCTCGACCATCTCGGCGCACCACTTCGCCAACAGGTCCGTGTCGTGCGCCTGCCGTATGCATAGCTCGACGAGTGTGATGGGAGTATAGTTACGGTTGATTCCCTGCATCCCGTCGTGCGATATTGGTACTAGCCATCTTCCAAGGGCATGGTGTAAGTGTTTGAAAGGCAGCGTATGCAAGTGGTTTTGACGTCCAATCGTGCCTGGCCCACAAAGTTGAGGCCTTCTTGTTATGCAGGGTGCACATGTGTCTGTTCAGCAGAGCAAACGCGACACGACATAGTGACTAAGTTGAAACTAGAGCCTGAGGCGGCAAGTACCAGGAGGATCGGAGAGCAAAGAACCAGTCTGAAGGTCTAGCGGGACGTGTGTTGGGTCTATGTGTGTTTTGGTCATGCCACAGCCACGAATGGGAATACAAGAGGGTGTTTTCAATGCTATGGCAAGCAGGGCCAGATGAGACTGGAGGACAGAGTGAGCAGAAGAGAAGGACTCGAGGCAAGCGGAACTTCCCGTCGAGACATAAGCGCTTAAGCGCTGACGAACTGAGCGCTTATTCTGCGTGTTCTCAGTTTGCTGGACGTCGACGTTTTCACCTTCAAACTCCTCCAAGAGTACTGCGCGGATTTTGCATCTCCACTGGGACTCCATCTCGCCGTACGTCTGCAGAAACTTCTCATCTCAATATACAGAGGATATCGTTACTTACAAGCGTAGCCGCGAATCAGGCTTAGGTCATTAGGGTTGGAATTTACCCTTCTCTGGCAGGCATCTCACAGTGACTTATCGCGGTATCTTTGTTGCTCAGCCTAGATCATCCACGACGTTAAACATCGACGTCTTACTTGTCGTAGCGACCTTCTGCGAAGGTGCTACGCTACTCACTCTTATCAGGACATGCAAGGCGCTCTATCATACCGCTGCTCGGCATTATTTGGAAGACGGACGAATCACACTCTCTTCCGACCGACAAATCGCCCTCTTTCTCCGATTCATGCGCCCAGACAAGGGCAAACGCTGGCGATACCTCCACGGACTCCATCTTACCAAGGAGAGCCTGATCAGACCCGCCATTGCCAAGTCCCTTGCCTCCGGTATCCAGAACGCGGCCAACCTCGAAGTCCTCGAGTTCGCACACGTCGAAGCGATCATCAGCTCGCATCCCGATCTCGGCCCCGCGTTTGCCTCGCTACCCAGAGTCAAGCACATAACGGTGTCCAAAGTCAGTGTTCTCACCTGTACAATGCCCGAGACCATGCAGTGGCCGCTGGAGACCGCCGCCTTGCTGCGCACGGATTTTTATCACACCGACTGGCCGGATGAGGACCGGTACGAGCGCATGAACCCCATCCAGCTTCTCAAAAACGCATGCCATACCCTCCGCAGCCTCAACCTCGATTCGTGGGGGGACTATGCCGATCGCTCGCCCATTCCGGTGTACCCACAGATGAAGTCGCTCACCGTCATCGGAAACGACTGTCCTTTCACCGCTCCTTGGGCGACAGCCTACCCCAACCTCGTGCGTCTACAAGTGTCGACCATTGAGCAGGCGTTCCTCGACCTCGCAGAAGACTCGCTCGAGCTGTATCTGGAGAAGAGGGAAGAGAATCTACAAGCACATCTCGCTCGCGACACCTGGGACGAGCTGGAGACGTTCAAGGGCGCGCCCCTGGACCTCTACCTTGTCGGCGTGCCGTGCCGGATTCGACGTCTCGAGCTGGACATAGTGGAGGAGGAGCTGCGATTCCTGTCCATCGTCGCGGCAGATGCGCTCCCGACGGCCCTCGACCTCAACTTTGCGTCGAAGGCGCTCGAAGGCGGCAAAAATGCCTGGCTATTCGATCACCTGCGGGATCCGGCACTGAGCAGTGTGCGCGCGCTCACTCTCAGACTGCGAACTTCCCTACCGAGTAAAGCCGACTTCCCCAACTTCTGGGTGCGTTATATGACATGTCCTCTGGTTGTGACGCGCACTCACCATATACGTACATCAGGATCGTCTGGCCGACGCACTCCCGTCGCTGGTCCTAGACTCCCTCACTGTGAAGATCAAAATCGACAGCATGAAGGACCTCCACTGGTTCACGTTTAGCTCCCCATCTGGTTCGGACTCGGAGAGCGCTCGCAAAGCGCAGCAGGCTCGGATTGACAAGCCAATGCCCCCGCCCTGCGAGACCGAGCTTTACATCAGCACCCTCGCGGCCGACGCCTTGGCCCACCGGTTTCTACAAGCGTCGCATTCCCTGGAGAGCGTGGAGGTGGACGCCGAATTTTGGTGGGGGTCCGACTACGAAGACATGCATGTCCGGATGACGAGGTCGGAGCTCTGTGTTCGCGCGGGCTCCACTGGCGCTAGTGACATTTCGGCGGTGACTGCATAATCTCGAGCGTAGGCAACGATACCTTTATCTCTGCGATTATGCGCTTACATTATTGACCAGAAGAAATATCGGTGCTGAATAACCTGCACATGCTCTGTGCGCCAAAAGACGTGGTCGCGATACCATGACGAACGGGTAGTAGATACGGTTTACGTGCTATGCAGTCCTTGCCACCCATTGACCTCCCTTTAGAAACTCTTTTATCTTGCGTTTCCTCGCCCTCCACAGCTGCGAACTTCGTCGATGTACATAGGATTGTCGGGAATCACTGGTGGAGCCTTAGCTGACAGCAGTGTCACTTCGTTCCTGCGTACTCCCAAGCGCTACAGCACCTACCAGCAATTGCAGCCTTTCTGCGGACCTGGTTGGTATCTGGGTATCAGTAAGGCTTGCCTTGAGTATCGCTTCACGGCGAAATTGTCAGATTATAGCTTGTGGGTCCATGGGTGAAGAACCTTGGAGGAGCGCCCTGCAGGCGGTGCTCATTTCTGATTTTTACTCATCGTTTTTCCATATAGTCTCATCCAGACCTCACCAGCGGCGTATAAGAAGGCTGTGGATCGCAAAATCAAATTCCAACGACACTGTCGTCGACCCCCTTCACTTCCCTCACACCGCGACGATGACTCTCAGCTTGACCGTGACTGTCGGAATCATATCGCTCCTCATCGGAGGTTACCACTCTGGCTATATCCGTGTCCCTATGCTCGAAAACCACGAGCACAGCACTGCTCCTGAGAGATGGGACTGCCGCCCGTTCCTTCCAGACCTCTTCGCCGACACTCCCCCATCCACCGCACACCCTGCCATACATGCCGGCGTAGTAGCCGTGCATCGGTACTTCGCTTCGTGCTTCACTGCAGGAGACATCGATAGCCTGTCGGTCGCAGTGGTCACAGCGGACGGCCCTCTTTACGAGCACAACTTCGGCGTCACTCGAGGTAACGAGACCGGCTCTCCGCCGACTACCAGCCACTCAACATATCGCATCGCGTCCACAGGAAAGCTCTTCCCCGTGCTAGAAGGCCTTATCTTGGAGCAGAGAGGACTCATCTCCTGGTATGTGGCGCTAGTCTGTTGGTACGACGACTTCAAACTCATAGCAGACGCGTTTAGGGATGATCCGGTGGACAAGCACCTCAAAGGCCTTTCGTATCGCCTCGATGGCCTGGACCCGCACGTCGTATCTGGACCTGCAGAGAAGCCTCCTATCACGCTCTTCCAGCTCGCTTCACACATGTCCGGACTTGGGAGAGATTGGCCAGCTGGGACGGTCACCAACTGGCCGTACGACTTGGCCGGAATGGGCCCGCCCCCAACGAACGGGCGACCGTTCCCCCCTAGCGAGGATCTGTTGGACGCCATTGAACATCAGCATTTAACATCGCCGCCACTCTTCCATCCGGCAGGATTCCAAGTACGTTTCTGCATGATGCATGCAGACTACGGAGGTAAGCATGATATTGCATTC
>MNAD01001660.1:19106-96019 GCA_001895945.1 Trametes pubescens
CGTCCACTGCGGGGCGAGCAGTGGGCATGTTCTTGACGGTGAGGTCGAGCACGAGTCTATGAGAGCAGCGCTGCAAACGGAGACGCGTCCGTGATCAGCTTCGCGGATCTCGTGAAACGCGACATATTCGATCCCATGGGCCTCAACGGGAGCCATTTTCTAGCGACAAAGGAGAACAAGCACCTCGTTGTGGTGCCGTCCCTCGCGCCCGAAGTCGCTGTAAGTCTTTCGAGCTGATATCGTGTCATGGGGCTCACAGGTCGATATCGGGGCTGCTTTCTAGGATCAAGACTTTCTCGATGCGATGAATCCCGCCGCGGGCCAATTCTCGTCGCTCTCGGACCTGATCACGGTCACGCAGACGATATTGAACCCACGTCACCCGAAGAGCCAGCTCTCGAAGTACAGCCGAGACAAGTGGCTTCTTCCAGTGCATTCGTTCGAAGAAGATGACTGGACCGAGCTTGGGCTTATGTGGGAGATCATCAAGGCGGAAGACTCGAACGGACGTCTGCGCAAGATATACTAGAAACGTAAGTTGCATCTGATGCGCCCGTCTTGCATACACTCACAGCACGACTGCGATAGTGGGCGCGATGGCAGGCTATCACAGCGCGCTCGCCATCCATCCGGGTACCTCCTATGGGATCATTGTGCTCATGGCCGGGCACTACCAGGACGCTGCGAAGCTCGCGTACGACGCGTTCGCGCTGATGCAGCCTGCCATCGACAAGGCGCTCGCAGACATAGCCACAACGTTGTACGCTGGATCGTGGCACGCTGATAGGGGCGATAACAAACAGGCGTCCTCCGCCCGCGTGATCGTGGAGGAGGGCACCCTCTACATGGAGAGCTACACGCTCCTCGGTGTGGACGCGCTCAGCAGGTTCGGCGCGCAGGCGCGTCTTGCGCTGCGCCCCTCGGGACGTTGTGATGAGTTCCGGTATGTCATGTCGACTCTTCGCGCATGCCCGTCGGCTAACATTGCATCTTTCGAAGCCTCGATACGGGCATACCTGGCTACAATGGCCATAAGCGCATGGGCTGCTACCCGTATTGGAACGGGCAGGACCTGTGGGGTGTCCGCAACAACGCCGCCATCAATGCGCTCTACTTCAAGGGAGACGGAGAAGGGCGGCGTCTGCACGTCCCCTCCCTCGGGCTCGTCATGCAGAGAATCTGAAGTCTGAACATGTGCTAAGCAGGCGGCGGAAGTCCTGTAAAGTGCCTCCCTCGAACGTAATAGAATCTATCTGACTCATACTTCTGTGCTGCGCCTTCTCCAGCATGACTCGACTTCGAATAGGGGAAGGAGGCGTATGGCCCTCATGGCTCGTTCGAGTCACACGGCAGGCATCCCCGCATATAGCACCGGGCAAAAGGCGTGTCACAGTCGCACGGAGAGGTTAACTATGTGCCGAAACAAGGCCTTTCGCGCGACTATGTGCTCAAACAACGCCATGTGTCGCTTGTAAGGTTGCCTATCGACCGGCTTTTGTCCGGTGCAATATTCCCGGATGCCCGCCGTGTCACTGCTCGTTCTCACCGCCATGGCGGGATATAACCGCTTTAGGTAATAGGGCGGGCGTCGGGGTGGCGGATGATGTGCGCGGATCAGGTACCGATCAAGTCATTTATGGTCATGGTGCACCGCCTCTATCAGGCATTTAGGTAAGCGTTTATCCTTGACGACGAGACGATGCTCTCGCGCAGGTGGTATATAAGAACCGCTTTGCAGGATGTTGTGAGTAACGCAACTCGTCGATCCAACACCCTAGTTCTCTTCACTCCACACACCAGTACCTCTCGGACGATGGCACGCACAAGTCAGATTCGACAAGCCGCACTCGCGGCGGGCGCACCGGACGATGCTCCGCCCCCTGAGTTCCCTTCTCCGTTCGTGTTCAACAACCGCGAACCCATCACGCTCGTCGAGCTGCGCATGCGCCGATTTTCGGGGATCATCCGTGCCAAGCCTGACTGGTGGGAGAAGGTGCGCGACGCGGAGCTTGTCGCGAAGTGGCGCGCAGAGATGGTCGAGCAGGACCGTGTCTCCGTCGACAGCCTCTGGAGCGGCGAGGGGCGCTTCGACTACGGGAGCGGCGAGAAGCAGTGGCCGCGTGACCCCCTCACGGATGCGCAGCTGGACTACATCTTTACCCAGCTCAAGCACGAGGCTGACAAGCGTGACCCGGCCACGGGCATCTATGTGAGTCTTCAACCTATGCGACGTTTGGCTGCCGTTCTCACCCTTTCGTGATGTAGGCAGCGGCAGTTCCGAAGGTCTATGAGTCCCGAAGCCTCGTTCCTGCTGACCTCAAGACCGCCTTCGTCTCAGGCATGTCTGTCCTCGAGAACGTCCCGGACGACAAGAAGGATTGGCACCCGGGATCTAACGAGCAGGTCCTGGACCTCGTTCACCCCTCGCTCTACTGCCTACGTATCGGCCACTCCTACGTCCGCACCCCCAGCGCCCCTGCAGGCGCGAATCCTGTACATGTTGTCACCGAGGAGGAATACAATTCGCAGCGGCCTGATTTCGAGAAGTACAGAGACAACGACGCTGGGTATGCCATCTCGCCGCTGTACCAATGGCTCCCCACAGACTTCGCCGTATCCGAGACCGGGGACGTCAAGGCCCTATCCTACATCAACAACCTCCACCCCATCCAGCACCGCACGCTTTACCCTGCGATCTCCTCCATTCTCTCGCGCTTTGTGCCTCTCTTCGAGAGGGTGCTCTCGGACACGCTCAGTCCGGAACCTCCACTGGCCATCACTGTCGATCCGTACCAATGGTACAGCCATGTGCCGGATTACTCCGATAACGGCGAGGCTGCGGACGGGGAAATGGACGGATGGGAGAAGTGGGACCGCGAGATGAAGTGGCCGCACGTCCCCGACCCGGAGCCCTTCTCTCCTCCCAAGGACAAAGGACGAGTCGAGCTGAAGCTTGGCGGGCGCACCGTGCAGGTGATCGTCAAGCTCGCCAATATCGTCCTTACTCCGGAACACCCGAAGTACCCCGGCGGATCGTGGCACGTCGAGGGCATGGCGAACGAGAAGATCGTCGCGACGGGTCTGTACTACTACACGTCCGAGAACATCACGGAGTCGAAGCTCGACTTCCGCACCGTCGTCGGTGACGGCTCGGAGAATGGTGTCTGGATGCGGTACGAGCAGAGCGACGACAAAGGATACCACACCGTGTACGGATTTGGCGGTAGGGACGCGCTCAACCAGGAGCTCGGGCACATTGTCGCCGAAGAGGACAAGTGCATTGCGTTCCCGAACATCTACCAGCACCGCGTGGACGACTTCGAGCTCACGGACCCGACCAGGCCGGGGCATCGGAAGATCCTGTGTTTCTTCTTGGTCGACCCGCTCACGCGAATCCTGTCAACAACGGACGTCCCGCCTCAGCAGGCGGAGTGGTCGATGGCCGAGATGCTCCAGGTCCCCGCAATGCAGGGCTTGCCTGTAGAGCTCTTTGACATGGTCGCAGATTATGCCACCTCCGGGACGATGTCTCGGCAGGAAGCAGAGGAGCACCGCAAAGGCTTGATGGCGGAGAGGGCGAACTTCGTGATGCAGCATAACGAGGAGGTGTTCGAGCTTGAATTCAACATGTGCGAACACTGAACGTTTCCGTCTACGACATGTATATATCACGACCGTGTGCACTCGTTGTAAGCAAGTAAACAATCCGAAGATGATTTCCAGCCGAAGATGAGTCCCAGCGAAAGATGGTGTCCGAGATGTGTGGACTCCTGCGCTCAAACCGTTTATCGAACAATTTCTGCAGGGATGCACGCACATATGTACATAGCTCCTCCTCCTCATGCTTAAGACGATTTGAGCTGGAACTAATGTTTTGCAAGGCACAGCACAGAAAAAATATTTGACTCAGGCAACGCTCGGGGCAGAAACATCCATAACACGGCGAATGCCGAGGACGTGCGTCAACGTCGGCGTCGGCGTCAGCGCTTGTTACTTCTACTCACCTTCCACGACGCTTCAGCAAGGGACCACCGATGGCAGCAAATCCTCGATTACGAAGTACGTCTCGTATGTTGGATAAGCAACGTACGCGGTTCACATAAGATAGACGAAGAATAGTGGTGCGTGGAAGTCGGTTGATGGTGCCTCTACGTCGATGCAGATCTAGCCTGCGACAGTTTTCAAAAGGTAAGCACCTGGGGAGGGTATCAGGATCGGTAAAAATACGTGACAATTACGCTCCTACATGCCGAGAAAATGTGTCCGCCGCGCTGACCGAAATCGAGAGCGAGCAGATGAAGGTCGGCGGTCAAGAGGGCACCGCCGCGGAGTCTCCTACGGCTTTCTGTTTTGTCAATCATGTGAAATATCCTCAAGATGGAAAATTACCGCCGTCAGTCTCCGTCACCATTTTCGGCTCTGACAACAACTCGCGCAGGGTGCTGTGCAGTACAACCTTGGGCTTGAGCATCACCACCTTCCGCATCTGCCCACTGGCATCGTCCTCAGCGTCTTCGTCCGCCTTGGCCCTACGCTCCTGCCGGATGAGCCCCAAATTCGTCGTGCCCAGGATGTCGCCGGCGGGAGAATCGGGGTTTGCCGTGTCCGCCCAGTCATCCTCCATACGTGCGGGATCAAACGGCGCAGGCGGCCAGACGCCGAAGACCTGTAGATCGCCCGACACGATTTTTTCTCCAGCTATGCAGCGGAAATCGAGGATTTGCGTGGCGAGTTGCTTCAACCGCTCGGCGTGGTGTAGCCTGACAGAGTTGCGGACTTGCTCCGGAGACCCGTCTACGCCGCATGCGAGGAGCACGTCGCTGACGTAGTCGATCATCATCGAGGCGGGCACGGATACACTTTGTCCTTTCTCGGGGATGATAGCGCGTGTGTAGGTGAGCGCCATCGTCCTCCACTGCCCGAGGTCGCGCTGAAGCTCTGGCGGTACGTCAGCATCAGTGCCTGGATGCATCTACGCCTGAAGACGCACCGTGCTTGCACATCTCCGCGTATATAGAGTGAAGAAATGCAGTCTGCTTCTCAAGAGAGGTGAACCATGGCGAGACAAAATTGTAGACCAACATCGCGAGCGCAACTTGAAGCGCAATCTGAACAAGGGTGGGGTCGGTGCGGTGGTCGCTCGTGGGTAGGATCGACGGGAGCTCCGCGCCGACAATGTTCGACTTTTTCAAGCGCGCGACGGCCATGTTCACGATGATTTTGTACTTCTGCGTGCCATAGGAGGCCTGGAAGTCGTCGGATATTGTCGCGGCGGTATGGAAGATCTGGGTATTGATGCATTTGACGAGGGCGAGTACCTCCGAGCTGCTGGCGGCATCGGTGACGTTATTCGGGTGTGTCTCCATCTCCTCTTTGCGCTCTACTAGTCCCCTATTCAACAATTCCGTTAGATCCCTGCGTTCTACATGTGCCTGCGCGAGGGCCCGTTCCAGCTCGGCCTTCTCCCCTTCCATAGCCTTCCCGTTGCACTCCAGTTGGGTAGCGTGCTTCTCCAGTCGCTGGCTGTAGTCGTCGAACTCATGACATCGCTCCTCGCTGGCCTGATGAGCGGCTTGCGACGCCTGCAGATCCTCCTGAAGGCGTTTGATTCTGTCCTGCGACGCCCGGTCTCTTTTCTTCCACGCCTGAATTTCCTCTACTTGGCCGTTGATGATGTCTTCGAGGTCCGTGAACCGTTGAGAGTCGCGGTCCCGTTTCACGATGCTCGTACGCCTCGTCCGCACAGCGTCATTGTCGGATTTCAAAGCGCGGTTGACAATATTCATCGCGAAGTGGCGGATACGGAAGAGGAGTGGCACCAGCCCAGTGGTTGCTGGATGGACGAGTTAAAGAACCGCTATAGTCTGGGGAATAGGGAGCCACCAGCCCACTGAGGACACCTCGCCTTTCTGGTGCGTACAAATGAGTGCTTTTGGCTGTATCCTCGCCTCGGACTCACACACACGCTGCGCAGAAGAGAATGCTTGATCTTGGTCGCGGAGGTATCTTCCATGAAGTACTCGTGGACCGACAGCCTAGTGTGTTAATCTACCCGTGGGTTCAGCGCTTTCGAGGGCCTTGGAAGGTGCTGATCAGTCGTGTTTCGAAGTTCGAGCCTCATTACCGCAGCGCACGGGAGTTTCCGCATATAGTGCGTGGTGCGAACGGCAGCGATACGCATCGCTCACCTCTGATTCGGAGTAGCAGACACAGTATCCCCTTCCTCAATCCACACTCATCGCCTCTTGTGCTTCACGATGGCACCTCTTCAACCGTACCGAGGAATTGTCCGCAAACTCGTCGTGGCCATGGATATCGGGACGACGTATTCAGGTGTGGCGTACGCTTTCCTTGACCCAGGGGAAACACCGAAGATCCAAGGGATCACTCGGTAAGCCATTACGATGTAGATCTGAGAATCATGTCGGAATATTCTTCGCCCTACAGATATCCCGGTCAGGAGAACGCGGCGGGCGACTCGAAGATTCCGTCCATCTTGTACTATCGTCGAGACGGCACTGTACACTCCATTGGCGCAGAGGCCGCTCATCCAGGCATCGAACTCGAAGCGGAAGACGAGGACCTGGTGTTTGTGGAATGGTGTGTTCACAATTCCCTAGACGTGTGAATATGCGAGCTGACACATAATTCAGGTTTAAGTTGCACCTGAGGCCCGAGACACTCGATTCCAAGGAGATCAAGCGACGCGACCTACCCCCTCTACCTGAGGGCAAGAGCGTGCTGGACGTCTTCGCCGATTTCGCTCGGTACCTCTTCCAATGCACACAGCGCTACATCAAGGAGACGCACGCGAATGGCGCGAGTATGTGGAGCTCCATCGAGGATCAAATCGAGTTCGTTCTGTCCCATCCCAACGGATGGGAGGGTTTGCAGCAGGGAAAGATGCGCCAAGCTGCCATCATAGCCGGCCTCATCCCAGACACGCCGGATGGCCACGCCCGCGTGCAATTCGTAACGGAAGGCGAGGCGAGTATTCACTTTTGCATTCGGAGCGGTCTGACATCAGACAGCCTTTCCGTGAGTGCCCATGTTGCCGCGTTCCGTTCTGGTATCTTCATCTATTGGCAGGACGGGCAGAACGTGATGATCGTCGACGCTGGAGGAGGTACTGTCGACATCAGCAGCTACGCGTTCATCTCAACTAGTCCCCTGAACGTCGAGGAGATCGCCTCTGCAGACTGTAAGCGACTGTTTTATCGGGCCGAGTCTGACTTAATTGGCTGATTTAATGCGTACAGGCCTCATGCAAGGGTCCACGCGTGTCAATGCTAGGGCGAAGACGTTCTTGCAAGGTAAGCACGCAGCAGGGCTCCGATGCCTACCATTCAATCCTCACGAGGTGCCTCCAGAGAAGCTGAAGGATTCTAAATACGGAAATGAGGAGGACATCAAAGCTATGCTAGACTACTTCGACAAATCCACCAAGCCAATCTTCAAGGATGCGACCGAGCAGTCGTACATCAAGTTCGGTTCGATGGGCTGTAACGATCCGAAGGTGAAGATTCGTCGAGGACAGCTCCTTTTGTCCGGGTGGGTTAATACGAGACTTGACGCTTCGGCATCTCGTGAAGCTGATTGATGTCGTCAGCTCGGAGATGGAGGCATTCTACGGGCCCTCCCTCGAAGCCATTGTCGAGGCTGTTCAGAAACAGCGCCATACGGCTACGCGTCCGATATCCGTACGTGTCTATACATTCATATACGCACGTACCACTATTGACCATCGCTCAGACTGTCTTCCTTGTGGGCGGCTTCGCTGCGAGCCCCTGGCTCTATAGCAATCTGCGGCAAGTAGTCAGCCCTCTCGGGCTCACGGTGTGCCGTCCTGACACCCATACGTATGTGTACCTTTATTTCAGGAGTGCCGAATGGTTAGCTCACCTTGACCATGTAGCAACAAAGCCGTCGCTGAAGGAGGCGTCTCCTTCTACCTCGAACATTTTGTTTCAGCGCGCATCATCAAGATGACATACGGGTCCCGCGTCAATGCTTCATACGACCGTACAGATCCCGAACATATCGCTCGCTCCTCTCGCAAGATAGTCCGTCCGTCAGGTCGTATCGTGATTCCTGGCGCTTTCATTGCTATGCTTTCCAAGGAATGTCGGTATCGGCACTGTGAGAGTAAATATGGACCGTTTGATACAGGGCACGCGCATTTGCGGCAGCGAGGAAATTGTGAAGGGATTTCAGAGGGAATTGCGAAACATGATAGAACTTGATTCTACTTCGTCGACAGTGTGTGGCTACCGCGGGAAGAAGGACCACCCCAGATGGACTGACCTCGAACCTGGTGCGTATAGCTCCCGCATTGTTAGCATGCTTACTGATACACTGTCTTTTAGAGTGTTTCACCACGCTTTGCACCGTATTCGCAGACACATCTGCGGTGGTCAAAACGCCTCGGATGGGTCCAAATGGTGTTTACTATATCCAGGCTTACGACATCGTTCTGAAGTGCGGCCTCACCGAGCTTCAAGCACAAGTGCGGTGGATACAAGATGTAAATAACAACGTTATGCCCTACTTCACTGCGCACTACTAACTCCTTGGTCAACCATGCAGGGCAAAGAAATGCGGTAAGTTGTCTACATTTGACTTCGGCCGACTGTGACTCATGAGACTGCGCAGAGGCCCAGCTAAGATCGTTTACGACGATGATCTCGAACTGGCGCAAGACTGAGAGCCCGCTATATTGGCCAGAGCTCTTATCAACAATTGCTACATGTTCATCACCTCTCTTGTACTGTTCCTCCTTCGAACTTCGCGTTTACGGTATACAACTTGCTGTACGGCGACTCGACACTTATCGTCTGTGGCAGCCAAACTGCTACAACGTCAAGCTTGCTCCCAACAGGCCGGGGAGACCGCCCTTTATCCCAGAAAGGGTGCAGTTCGTCTCTCATCGCCCTGAATTGCCTCTCCCCAGCCCGAGGTACCTCGAAGTTCACGCAGCCTGCTGTCGGGTCGCATACATGTCGGGTGCCGCCGAGTATCTCGACCTTATCTACCGCCACATGGAAGAATTGGAGGTCTTGGCGAACAACGGCGTATCTGCAGACGTACTTACCTTTGCCCTTCACCGCCGACTCGCAGTAGTAGACCCTGTCTAGTAGAAGCTTGGTCTCTTGTTAGTCAACAACATGATGCACTGACGCTACTTCCGTGAATGCTCCACGGCCAAGGGTACACAGTATGCACCACTATCTTTGATACGCATGTAGACGTTCTGAAGAGTATCAGGAAGGTCAAAGCGAAAGTCCTGTGTGTTGCTGGGCCATCACGAGTAATTCACCGTGATCGCTTGAAGCGCGGTTTGGATGAGAACCGAGTCCTGACGACGGCGACCTCCAGGTGTCCCGGTAAAATTCCCTGCACGATCAGTCCATATTTGTCGTCCTCATCCCCATGTCTGTCCGTGATCGCATGCATGCGTATTTTTCCAGCAGTGAATATCTTGCAACTAGTTCGTTGGTGCATAATTTCCGTCACATCTTGTGGCTCAAAACCTGCAGCATGTACTTGAAGGTCCATGTCATCATAGCATACTTGTCATAAGAATACGTGTCGCGCGTAAGAGTCATGCACACTGTACCATGCCACAACGAAGGCCTACGTAGCAGTCTCTGCCGACGCAGGGCTCGCGTCCTCATCGTCCACCAGTCCAAGCTCGTACACGATAGTGTCCAGCACGACCTTCGGCTTCAACAGCATCGTTGCCTCGCCCTCGCCCTCCACCACGCCCGCCGCCTTCTGCACCCTCCGCAGGCCGAGGTCCGCAGTCGACAGCACGCGCGGGACCATCCCCGGCGGCCCGGCCATCGCGACCTCGCCCCCGTAGATGTCGTCCATCTGCGCCGCGTCGAACACCGTGTCGAAATGCACGACGAGCACCTCGTAGTCGCACACGACGACCTCCTCGCCGATCAGGCGCTGCAAGTCGAGCGCGGTGCGCACGATCGTCTCGAGGTGTCGCGCGTACGCCGCGTGCACCGCCTCCGTCGTCGTCGCCGCGCCGGCGACGGTGAGCAGGTCCGCGATGCGCTCCGCGAGTTGCTGCGAGAAGCCCGCCGCGAGGTCGCGCCCGTTGTATAAGCGCTGCTTCGAGTACTTCTGCGCGTGCGAGCGCCAGCGGCCCGCAACAAGCTGAGGTTCTATGGTCGGATCATCATGTTAGACTTGAACGCGAATGTCCAAAACCTGCTCACCTGAACGCAGCATCTGCTTGTATACGCCCATGAAGACGGACCTGCTCTGGTGCTGGAAGTCCCATGCGGAGACGATCTCGGCCGCGAAGCCGACCATGTCCGCCTTGAGAGCAATGTCGATCAGAAGCGGGTCGTCCTGGTGCTGAATTGTCTCCAGGAGCTCGGCCATAACAGGGCCCATGGCCTCCCGCGCGCGTTCGAACGCGAGCGCGGCCCTGTCTGGCTCTGGCGCCTCTGCCACATGGAAGGAGTTGGTGACCTGGGTCGCGACCTCGGAGATCTCGAGGTTCAGCGTCCGGACCATGTGGAGAATGACCTCGTCGTACGCGGAGATGACCGCGCGTATATCCGGCTGTTCGCTCGGAGCTCCGTCAGGCACCGCGGGGCGGCGTTCTGGAGAATCAATTGTCGAGCCGTGTTTGAGAGAGCGGGTGCGCCGGAGATTGTTCTTCAGATCGCGGATCTGCTCGCGCTGCGCCACCAGCTCGGCGTCCTTCTGGCGCAACGCCTGCTGCTTCCTACTCAGCTCCTCCCGCGCTAGGCTATCCATCCGCGACCAGAACTCGGACTCGCCGCGTTTCTCCTCCTCGAATCTGGTGGCGCGGCGTCGCTCCGCGACCACCTGCGCCATGAGCTGCTCGCGCTCAGCCTGCCCCCTCTCCATCTCCCTCTGCAGCACCGCGTTCTGCTCGCGCAGCCGCCGCGTGACCGTGTTCGCGTAGGTAACAGTCGTGAGCAGCAGCGCGATGCCCCAGACGACGTTCGAGAAGGAGATGGGGGAGGACGGCATGGCGATGTGTAGTGTGGATGCGTTCAGAAAGTTGGGGGACCCATCAGAGATACTGGGGAGCGAGAAACGCGCTCCGCTGGCCACATATCGTGCTGGGCCACGCCGCCTCCGCCAGTCGAGGCGGTGCCTTCGTCAAAAGTAACGCCCTCCGCATGCCCGCGACTGATGGACTCACGGGCCTCCGGTCGCGTTGGCGTCGAGCACGAGGCGTGGGCGCCCGTACGCGTTCGGGGCGCGTTTCGCGAGGGGAGCTCCCCCATGGGGCGCGCCTCGGACAGGGAACATGGCCATGAGATGTAGATGACGCACATATATGACCGGGTACCTGTACACCGACGCAGAGGCAGTGAGAGACTGGAGGTTGTTGTTCAGCTTCGCTGTCGAGGTGGAGGCTTCACGGAGGCCCACAACCTGCCACTCAATCTAGAACGCCACGCCGCCGAGGGCTGGTTTCCGGCAACATCAGTCACCGCGCAGCTTCTTAAGTGCGGAGAGCGGCTCCGCGACCCGTGAGTGTGGCAGGTTTCCGAACGCCATGCGGAAACAGCGTGTTCTCTCGCGCTTCCTGGGAGGCGCCTGTGAGAAGATGCGTGCTGAATTGTCTCCAAGTAGTATCCAGCATCCAAGAGGCACCGGCGACGGGTTCACAAGCTCCTAGTATAGTCCATCGCTCGGAGAGCGGCTGGGGCAGGATGAGTGTCTGGGTCAAGGCAGGCTGATCTAGAGTCGTCGTCCGGAGATGTTCGTCATTACCATTGCTGGCCAGCGGCTGGGCTTGCCTTCCACCACGGCACGCCAAAGTATGTATAGCACTAGTCGGATACACACTATAGGATCTCGTTGACAGTTTTAGATATGAAAGCAATGATGAGCGTGCAGAATCGGTTTCTTCAAGTATTGAGGTGTAGCATGCCGTCAGGGTGTCTCAAGCACAGAAAGCTCGCTGATACAGTCTACAGTGATAGCCCAGCCCCCCAAAAAGTTTCCGTATGTGAAGGGTATGCGATAGGAGTCCAATAGGCGCAGCCGGTAGGAGCAGATGGTCGTTGAAAGAAGAGTTAGAGATGGAAAAACATTGCAGCTCTCGCCCATCGATATTTGGTCTTATTTGTTCCCACCCAGCATCGCTCCCTATCGCTCCGCGTCTAAGTTATCCCAAAATACCACCACCACGACTCAGTGCACCTCGTGCGATCACAGGTTGTGGCCAGTGCCATGGCTAACCCGAGGCGACGCTGGGCGTACACCTATTCTCTCCGATAGACAGTTTTTATTCTAAAACGCCAGCCACTCATTCGCCGCCACGCAGAAGCCACTCTATTCCCTTCCGCGCATCGTCCCAAAGCTTTGTCGCGATAGATATGGTCGGGAACTGCGTGTGGAAGCCGTGGAAGACGCCGGGATACCTGTGTGTAGGTCCACAGTTCAGTCGCCGGTGCGCAATATGATCATCCCAGACGGTTCGGCGTAAAAACGTACAGATCGAGCTTTGTCTTGACCCCGGCCGCTCTCAGCTCCTGCTCGTAGACGACTCCGTCATCCCGGAGCATGTCGAGGCCCATCACTTGGAAATACGCCGGCGGGAGACCCTCTTGGAACGGGTAGAGCAATGGAGAGAATTGCGGGTCGGCTAGCGGCGCCTTGTACATAACTAAGATGTCTTGAGCATGCCAGAATATGCCGACGAGACGGGGAAGCGTGACGCACACAAGAGTCCATCGAGCCCTTCGCGCGTCGGCGCCCTGGCTATATTGTGCTTCGTGTTCTCTTCCATGGAATGATAGTACGGCTTAAGTCTGCAGATAGGCGTTCAGAGACATCCCTGCATGAATCACTCTCACGTCGATGGGAAGCGCACACATACCTTTCCGGAATGCTATCAGGGTGTGCGAGCCAAGGTTCGCGAAGGAACTGTCCAGTCGGCTGTCTCCCGCTGAAGAACGGGTCGTCGCACGCCTCATGCGCAAGCACCGCAGCGAGATTGCCTCCTGCGGAGTCGCCGATGAGGATGAAGCCCTTGGTCAGGTCGGCCTTCAGGTCAGACGTATTCTCGACCACCTATACGAGTAAATATGAACGTGAGAAAGGTCGTGTGATACTCGGAGAGCGTACCCATTTCAGAGCTGCGAGGCAGTCGGTGAGTGGAGTCGGGAATGTGTGCTCGGGAATCAAGCTGGGCGAGATATCATGAGTACACGGAGGTATTACACGAGCAAGGATGCGCACCGATACTCCACGTTGACAACGGATATCTTGAGGTCTACGGCAAGACGGCGGAGGTAGTAATCGTCCAGGTTGATATCGCCGAACATGAATCCTGAGAGTAGAGCAATCGCGGGCATGCCAAATGAGCATTATGGCAGATGCCGAGCGACGTGAAGAGGAAGCGCACCTCCACCATGCATGTGGAAAAGGATGGGAAACGTGACGTTCTCGTCCTCGACTGCTGGGACAACGCATCTAACAGGTATTTCGGCTCCTTCAACAGGGACGGTCCTATCGGTCATGGTGTAGGTAGACTCTGCAGCAAATGTATGTGTTAGATAGATATTTGGCGCATGCTCAGGGAGTCTGATCACCATCCGGAAGCTGCGTCTTCTGCCAAGCTTTAAACGGCTGACCTAGGGCTTTATCGACCCAAGCCCTGGATTCCTCAGGCGTAGGCGTCCCCTCCGGAGGAGGCGGGGCAGGTGATGCGGCGACTGCTACTGCAAGCTCGGGGTCCATGATGCGATGAGATCGATAGTTTCTCACAGAGGTCCGATGGGGTATTTATGGACTGGCAGTAGGGACCTTCCGTAGCTACCACAGCGCCTACACATCATGATGCCGTTGAGGAGGCTTCGTTGAAGGCTTCGCGGTGGAGCAAATGCGGTGGCTCCGAATAGGTGTGTAGAGCCTCGGGAGTCAAGGCTACATTTTCGTAATACTAGATTAGGATCGTACAATCGGCTGCGTGCCAATGAAGTCGATCTGTATCGCGCTTCAATGTGCACATAAGTCAGCTATTAGCATATACTTGTATATCACGAGGCACCCCCACGGCGACACTTACCCTTACCACCCGCGTCACGAACCACGGTCCTCCTTTCCCATTACGACACACCGCTCTGCGCCCGCGCTCGTTCGTGTTATCAGGATGTCGTTGAGTTCAACCGGGAATTCTATACGAACGGTAGTATCGACGTTCGCCCTTATTTTCTTCAGAGTAGGCATTCTGTCCATGAACACATTGGCCAGGGCACGAAGGTCCAAATCCCACAGGTACACCCCTGACGCGCCAAAAGGGCGCACGATGTTGGGATCGTGTTGGTCGTACTGAGCGAAGTGCGTGCCTGAGATGTGAAGGGAAAGTTCTTCTAATTGAAGCTGCGTCACGGTGTACTGCACATACTCCTACAGACGTACGGACTCAGCATCATCCCACACATACTATACAATCGACGCACCATGTATTCAGAAATCTCCAATAGATCGTCCGGGTCAAAATCGAGCCGAAGGTCCAGGCTTCGCAAACCCGAGGCCGCCTCTTGCGAGAAGATCTGCTTCATGGAGTCTTCAATTTCCTCGTCGAAGAACGCGCCGGCTGTGGCGAGGCCGAGATGGGTAGGATGCGTGCGCCTAAGAAGCGAGGACAGCATCACGCGGTCGCCATGGTTGCGTACGTTGCTGAGATCAAGTCTACGGACTCTGCAACGGAGGGCGAGGGCCCAAATAATTCCAGTGGTGCCTCTGACCTCCTCCAGCTCCGTCCAGCTCAGGCTAGAAGGTGTAGCCGAGTTTGCCTCGAACGCCTCGGACAGCATCACTTCCCAGCTGTCTTCGTCTACGGGGATTTCGAAGTCGACCCAGCGGAAATAGAGGTGTGTGAGGTTTGGGTAAACCTGGACTAGCGCAGCACGGCTGGGGACGCTTTCGTTGTCGAGCGTAAGACGTCGCATAGCTGGATAGCGCGGGTTTCCCGAGTGGAACCGGATAGGATACCAGCGTTCGCACTCGAGACGCTCCAAGGTCCCGCTCGAGTGTTCCAGCAGCGTGACGGGATTGAGGTCCTGCTCTAGCGTGAGGTCCCGAGTGTTGGTGGTGTCCCACATCTGCAGCTCGACGTTCACGAGCTGAGAACGCATGTTCTTCAACATGTCAAAGCAGTCCGGTCCTCCAGCGGCGACCTCCAGGTGTTTGATCGTGCGAAGGTCGGAAAACGCGGCGGCATATTTGGGATGACAATCTAGCAAGGCGTCCAGGTCGACGTCAAAGATGAGGACCTCCAGGTGCGTCATCTTCTTGATACAATCATAGAGCATCGCTACGACGTCTTCTTCCTGAGCCACCATGTCAAAGCGGATCTTGCGGAGATAAGGAAATCGGGTACCGTGCTCGGCGAGGAGGAAGAGACAGAATGAACGTAGCAAGGCGTCACCAGGGCTGTCTTCTATATGAGGGCACTCAGCGAAAATGCGCTTTGGACCCTCGTGGTAGAGCTTTCGGCATGTCTTCATCAGAGTTGCTACGGTGGGGGTTGGGGAAACATCCATAATCTCCAACATCACGTCGATGGGGAGGCGCGGATTGCCACGTGTCTGCATCCTGTTGCACAGTACTTCAACATACATTCGACCATCTGTGAGAGGACACAGCGGTCACCTTGATATGCTTGGCTCGTAAGTTCGGCCGGAGAGAACGATGCGCTGAATAGTTCAGGCCACTCGAATACTTGACGCGTGCCCTTCTTGATCGATTTCTTCAGTGAACCGGCGGACTGTGCGATATGTAGTATGAGCCGAGGATCTTCGGGTCAGCGTGAGTATTCAAACAATTTTAAATGAGTATGATTGCCTCATACCGTCAATTCTACGAGACAGCGACCTCAATTGACAGCTGTAAGAAATCGACGATGGTGGAACAGAGTGAGTTGCCACGCGGCGCTGAAGCGCCTGCGGCTTTACCTGAGCGCTCTAAGATCCACGGGCCGCCGCTCGACGGTACCATGTAGCGGCATCGCCTTCACTCGCCAGTCTATGAGGTCCAAAATCCTGGCACAACACACTTGATGGTGCACATCGCGAAGCACAGTGTATGACGCCGATGGTATGCCTTGCCAGTTCCACTTCAAGTGACTCCGCGACCCCGGCATCTTTGCCTCCCACCCTGGCTGGCAGCCAACAAACGGATCCACTTTACTGGGGATGAAGACAGCTGGTAGAATGTAGTGTAGTCCACAATAAGTATGCACAACCCCTTAAACCCACTTCGAGCCTTAGTGCTCGCACATGTTAAACTCGACCTCGTATACCTCCTCGTTATATGTCATAACAAACTGCTTACGTTCGTCCATAAGCCACTCGCGATGCTGCTCGGCCTCCTTCCGCGACATCGTTCCGGCAGTCGCGTAGTCGGAAACCATCTTGAACAGTTCTGCTGGGAGTTTCTGCAACGCCGGGATGCGCACCATCTCGTCCATGAGCCACTCTTCCTGTTGAGGCGGGGCATCGCTCGTCGAATGGATCCTTGTGTGCGGGTCCACCAAGAAGAAGCACAGAATCTTCCGGTGCCCAGCCTTCGTCGGGTCCGCGAGCTCGAAAGGGTCGACGCGGTGCTGGTAGATGTTCGGGAACGCGATGCACTTGCCCTCCTCTGCGACGACGTGCCCGAGCTCTTGATTGAGCGGATCGCCGCCCCCAAAGCCGAAGACGGTGTAGTAGCCCCTGTTGTCGCTTTGCTCGTAAGGCAGCTGGGGATAGTCCGCGGGGTCTCCTCCGACGACAGTGCGGAACACGAGCCGAGACTGTGTGATGTTGTCGCACGAGTAGTAGTAGAGGCCGGTTGCGACGATCTTCTCGTTTGCCATGCCCTCGACATGCCACGATCCGCCCGGGTACTTCGGATTCTCCGGAGTGAGGATGATGTTTGCAAGCTTTACGATGACCTGCAATGTACGTCCGCGGAGTTTGACATCGACGCGGCCCTCGGAGCTTGGCGGAGCGAAAGGTGGCGGGTCGGGGATCAGTGGCCACCGCACTTCTTCATACCACTTCTCCTCGGGATCGTCTTCCTCCTCCAGGATGTCCCAATCGCCAAAGTCGGGCATCTGTAGGTGGTCGTACCACGCCGTCGGTTCCACGTTTATGGCGAAAGGGGGCGGCGGGCTGAGCATGTCGGAGGTTACCCTCTCGAAAAGCGGGATGAATCGCGAGAAGACGGCAGAAATCGCTGCGTAGCCTCCACGGTGTTTGCTCGGGTGGAGGTTGTTGATATAGGCTAGTGCCACGACATCACCCGTAGCAGAGACTTCGAAGTCAGTCGGAAGCCACTGGTAGTCGTCGGAGACTGCCCTGTACGGTTCATGCCAGTATACCTCGAAGTCCGGGCGTTGGGACAGGTATTCATCTCTGGTCAGGACGTGGACCCCGTGCGCCTCGCCGTCGGTGCTTTTATCGCGGACATATGAGTGTGCGATCCTGAGAGGGTAGAGCGAGGGGTGCAAGAGATCCAGGACCTGTCCGTTAGAGCCGGGATGCCAATCATTCTGGTCTTCCGACACACCCTCGAGGGCAGATACGAGGGCAAGGAGTGGGGACTTGATGTCCGCAGGGATCAGACTCCGAGACTCGTAGACGTTGGGGATTGAAGTTGCCTATTGCATATTGAGGTTGCGTTAGCACATTTAGTGCGACTGACTACGCAGGACGCCACTCACGAAAATGCCGGTTGCGGCATCGCGCCGCCCCGCTTCGTACTTGAGCTGGTCAAAAATATAGTCCAGCTGAGAGTCCGTTATTGGGTCGCGCGGCCACAACTTCGCGCCCCTCCCGTGGTCAAAGCGTTCAGTACCGCTCCAGAGCTTCTCAACGGTGGCCTTGTCCTGCTCGACCATCTCGACCCTCCACTTCGCAGCGATACTTGCGTCATGCACTTTCTCCCACCAGTCCGGTTTTGCGCGAATGAGCCCAGAGAACCTGCGCATGCGGAGCTCAACCAGGGTGATTGGCTCGCGGTGGTGGTATAACAACGGGGATGCAAAAGCGGGTGCGGGCACAGCTTGGTCGGAAGACATGGCAGCGTTCAAGTCCGCGGCAGTAGGATGTGGGGGGGATGAGGAAGGGAAGAACAAGAGCGAACGAGATCGTTTTGTCGGTGTAGCTCCATGCAATCCCGTTCTGATCGGAATGGGTGTCAGCGTTCATGAGGCACGAGGGAGCGCAAATCTCACCGGAAGCCTCTTGTGATGGGCGTATCAGGAGCTGCGCATTATACATTCACTGGCATGAGTTGCGCGGGGACGGTGATATGGGTCGTACCGCAGCGCCGCCCCAGGATACTAACCACGGTCCCTACACCGCCTTGGCATGCGGTTCAGGCGTATATCGTACATTCAGGAGACATATTCGAGCCTCGCACACATTCCGCATGTGAAGTAACCAGTCGCCTAATGGTGGATACGTGTACGTCATGCCGGTCTCGCACGAACGAATCTAACTATCCGACGCATGTGGAGCTTGACCAGGATAACTGGCTCGTGCGAGAAGCAATGAGAGTTCCAAGTCATGTGTCAATCGGTCGCAGAACATGGCTGTGTCTGTGAACTGGGTGAGTTGGTGTAGAACAGAGAGTAGTAGCGAGAAGCTTGCATGCTTGACTCAGCCTGGTATGGCACAAAGAAACCGCCACACCTATGTAGGGGAGGGGGACTCCATGGTTCTACATATGGGTTGGAAGGTCAGTACTCAAGGCTCATGTTCTGCTGTGACGCCACTCGAAATGCGAAATGTTCCAGGCAGGACGCGCCTCCGGCCGAGCTGTACGTCAAATGTCAAATTGTCACAGAACGAAGCGGGTGATATTGGAGCGAACCGAAACGTAAGGCAAAGGTACATTGAGATACGGGAGAGAAAGTGTTTGTAGGTCATGATATGTATATAGGGCAGATGGGGTGCGGATAGGCGATACAAGAGAGGTAAACACGCAACGGTCATGGTGAAGAGTTCTGGCAGATCCGGAGTGCCGACGAGGTCCTTGTGTTCGTTTAGTGCGCCGACTCGAGATCGTCATCGTAAACAATCTTGGCCGGGCCGCTGCAAGAACTCATCAGCTAGAGACTGTACAATTCCAGCGTAGATAACTCACCGCATTTCTTGACCCTGAGTAATCACAAAACCCGAAAATCAGCGGTGCATAGTGAAAATATGATAGCAATGCTTACACCCTCTTCCCATCGTATCTGGGCTTGAAGCTCGGTGAGACCGCACATGAGGACGATGTCGAACGCCTGAGCGTAGTGGATGCCGTTCCTGCCGACTCGCGGGGACTTGACGACACGCGACGTGTCCGCATAGATCGTGCAAAGCGTGGTAAAGCAGTCTACGAGTGTGTTAGTATACAGAGGGTACAAGAAATGCTCCAGAATGCGTACGTGGCTCGAGGTCGACCCATCTCGGGTCCTCTTTCTTGCCCCGGTAGCAGATGATCTCCGCCGACATGGTGTCCAGCGTTTTCACCTCACGCGACTCCTTGAAGTACCCCTTCGACATCTCCTCGGTGCCGCGGACGCGTGTGCCCTACACATCGAGGTCAGCCTTCCTCATTGAGAGGCTACGAAGAGACATCCCTTCGTGAGAATAGACGAGAAAAAGTCAGGGACAACGACGCGTCCCGACGGGCGGACGATCTTCTTGTAGTTGCGAGCGATGTGTTCGGCATCTGTCGGGTCGTAGCTAGTGTTGATGACGGTTCCGTAAGTCATCTTAATAATGCGGGCTGAGACGAAGTGTTCGAGATAGAACGACACGCCTCCTTCCGCGACGGCCTTGCTCCTACGTAGGCATCGAAATAATGTTAGAATAGTTCACAGACTCGAACGAGCGTACATACGTGTGCGTATCCGGACGACACAATTCAAGGCCTAGAGGTTTGACCGCTTTCTGCAGCTTGGCGTAGAGCCAAGGGCTGGCCGCAAAGCCGCCCACCAAAAAGATTGTCTACGCAGCTGTCAGCATTCCACGGACGAAAATTACGACGAAGGTATCTACCGAGATCGAGCGTGAGGCCGTTTGACGCTGTTTCTGGACGGCCTTGACTATCGCGTCGAGAGAAGGTTTGTAGAACTCCTCCATCTCGGGCCTAGTGCTTCACATTAGCTACCTGAAGTACGGATGCGCATGGCAACATGAACCCACCCGGACAACAGCAACTGGCCGCGACGAATCTTTACTTTCGGATCATTACAGCTCATTGACCCGAACTTGATGTACGACTGCTCGGTCGCGTCCTTGAAAATCGGCTTCGTGGATTTGTCAAAGTACTCAAGCATTGCCTTGATATCTTCCTCGTTGCCGTATGCAGAGTTCTTGAGCCTCTCTGAGGACAATCCCGCGTTAGAACGTACGACACTGTTACAGCGAGTACGAACCTTGCAGGAATGTTTTCGCCCTCGCATTGACTCTCGTGGAACCTTGCATGATACCTGATAGAGCTCAATAGTGCGAACGGACGTGCCGCAGCGAAATGATCACTTACAGTCCGCAGAGGCGATCTCCTCAACGGTCAAGGGGCTGGCCGAGACGAAGGCGTAACTGCTGATGTCGACTGTTCCTCCTCCAGCATCGACGATCATCACGTTCTGCCCGTCCTACAAATAGATGCATGAGCTGCGCAACCACATCCTAACCATTTGTCTACTCACTGCGATGTTGTCCGCTGTCAACCCACTCCGGATGCAGAAGTGGAGACTCGCTTCCCCTTCCGTTACAAAGTGCACGCGAGCGTGGCCGTCTGGTGTATCTGGGACGAGGCCAGCCATGATGGCGGCTTGGCGCATCTTGCCCTGCTGCAGACCCTCCCATCCGTTGGGATGGGACAAAACGAACTCGATGTGATCCTCGACGGAGCTCCATAGGCTCTCGCCGTTCGCGTGCGTCTCCTTGATGTAGCGCTGCGTGCATTGGAACAGATACCGCGTGAAGTCGGCGAAGACGTCCAGCACGCTCTTGCCTTCGGGGAGAGGAGGCAGGTCGCGACGTTTGATCTCGTCCGAATCAAGAGTCTCAGGTCTCAAATACAGCTTGAACCTAATGCAACGCGTCAGTGTGTACCTTCGCGTTAAGAGCGGTTGTGAACGCACCACTCCACAAACACCAGGTCATCGTCTTCGGCTTCGAGCTCCATGCCCGGGAGAGCGGCTTCCGCACCGACGGAATGTACAGTCCCGTCTCGTCGATAGTACAAGATGGACGGGATCTTCGAGTCCCCGACGGCATTCTCCTGGCCGGGGAAGCTAGAAACGACCACCGTTTAGGTATTCCGGTGAACCCATATAATCGCAGTGCTTACCGAGTGACACCGGATATTTTGGGTACTTCGCCAGGGTCCAGCACGGCGAAAGCGACCCCGGAGTACGTCGTTCCAACATCCATCGCCACGACGAGCTTCCGCACAGGGCCCTGGTAAGGCTGTAAAGATGTCATGATGTTGAGATTCAAGCGGTGACCATGCAGCTGCCGAGGAGGTGTTGCACTGTGAAGTCCTTTTATGCGGGGGGCGACGGTGCGTGGTTCCGGGCGTGCGCGTGGGCGCTAGCCCCTATGTGCTGCGGTAATGAGCTTCGGACGACGAGGCGCGGCACGCCGACCCTCTGGAGCGTTGGACCCACGAGTAGCTCAGCACTCTGGGTTTCCAGTACCACTACTCGTCCTTCCAAGAAGATACGTCAGCTGGGCACATCAAACCTTCACTCCTGGGAAGCGTAGAAGTGAGTCGCGAGGATACAGCACGAAGCAACCAGTTCGCACGCACCGGAAGGGTGAGGCTACCCTGTAAGCTAAGGCGTCCTGTCCGCTACCCGGACGACAGCCGCGTCTGCCTCTCGTCCCTTGTCCGCCGACTACTGGGATGCTTCCGTTCCTGGCCCTCCTCCTCCGCATCTACCGCTTCGTGATGCACTTGGTCAACCGCTTTTTGAGATCAGACAATGACGCTGCGCGGACGGGGCGTACGAGCTTAGCGAAACGGGACCGCGACTCTCGACGGTCCAAGGACCTCGAAGACATCATCAACGGCCAAGTAGAGGAAATTCAGGCGTGGAAGAAAAGAGACCGGGCGTCGCAGGACATAATCAAAGGTCTACAAGAGGACCTGCAGGCGTCGCAAGCTGCCCATCAGGCCAGCGAGGAGCGATGTCATGAGCTCGACGACTACGGCCAGCGAATGAAGAAGTATGCCGCCCAACTGGAGCGCAACGGGAAGGCTACGGAAGGGGAGAAGGCCGAGCTGGAACGGGCCCTCGCGCAGGCACAGGCGGAACGCAGAGACTTGACGACGCTGTTAGACAGGAGGACGGCGGAGCTCAAGGAGGCGCAGACGTACCTCAACAAGGTCGACGACGTCGCGGACAGCGAGGTGCTCGCCCTCGTGCAGCGCATCAACACCCAGATCTTCCAGACGGCCGCGAAGATCTCGGACGACTTCCTGGCCTCCTACGGCACGCAGAAGTACAGCGCCATCGTCAAAGAGGCCGTCGCACGCCTGGAGAAATCGACCACGATCGGCGCGGAGCTTCCCCTCATCCTTTCCACGAGCAACCACAGCGCCGACCCCATCCTTGTGCAGATCGCGCTGCAGGTCGCGCTTGCGACACTGGCCTACCATGCTGCGTCCCCATGGTCTACATCGTTTGAGAAGCAAACTGCGTTTCTCCACTCCATATACGCGGAGATGTGCAAGCATGGTGCGTTTTCCGGGGCCAACATGTTCACGCGCTAATGCTGTTGCACCTCTAGAACTTCAGTCCGTTTTCGGGCGATGGAGAACGATGACGCTCACCTACGCACGCGCCCTTATTCCCGAGAAGGCTCAAGGCGCATCCATGCCCACCTCAAGGATGATCGACTGCGTCAGCGACGTGCTCCTCGCATGCGGTGCGGACGGGTCGCCAGAGCAAGTCCGCGACCTCGTCAAGCAGCACTACGGCAAGCGGCTGAAGCAGCTCGCCACGCACGTCCTCGACTTCCGCCGCATCGCGGGCGAACAAATCGTGTCGCGCGATCTCCAGGTCATCGTCGCGTGGCCGCCGGCGCCGTTCGATCCCACGTTAATGGAGGACGAGTGGGCGGAGACGAAGAAGTCTGCAAGCCCCGCTAGTGCTTCTGCCGTGGGCAACATCCTGTGCACGACCCACTTGGGCCTCATCCGGCAGGAGCGTAGAGCTGAGGCGGACAAGGACTCACAGGACGCCGAGCCGATGCGGAAGGTGGTGATGCTCAAGCCCAAGGTCGTACTGCACAGCACCTTGCGCGAGTTGCTGCCAGAGCCGGAGCCGGAGACCGGGATCGACGAAGGTACGTTCGCAGCTTGGGAAATTTTCATGACTGACGACAGAGCACCCGTAGGAGATTCCGCGATGCAGTCATGACGGGTGCATGTCGTCCTTCAGAACAGCGCAGCCGATTTTCGAAGCACCTTGTTGAAATGGAGACTATCGCCGGTCTGCGTCGACTTCATCTGCATCAACATGAGCAGTGACTATCATAGAGTATCGACTAAAGTCACGCACCGTCATACGCTCGTCTTTCCGTACGCCAGACCTGTTATTAGTACTCCAGAGACGCACTTCACAATCTAGACCTTGCTGAGACCGACGCCGTGTCCGTGACGGGTACCGAAAAAACCATGAATAAAGCCACAACGAAACTACACGTAAGATACCACCACAACTCGAGAGCAGACGTACGGGGCAAGAAACAAGGGTACCGCGGGCGTCGACAAGATCCACCCAAGCAGCGGGCCCCGGCCCGCGCATGACACGGTAGGGGGAGAAGAGGAAGGCGGAAGCCAGCGCGGCCGGCATCGGCGACGACGACGGCGAAGGGGGAGGTGTCGCGCTCGGGATAAATAACGGGTATATATGCATAGCATACGACGCTGGCGCCTGCCGGGCGCATACAGAAGAGAAGGGGGTGACCATGCACGCGGGAGGGAAGGCAGGGGGAAAGGGAGCCAGGAACGACGGGGCGGCAGTCAATCAGGGGGCGAAGGGTCGGCGCGGGGAATCACAAGAGGGTCATAAATGAAGATCGTAAAATAGATGGGTGGGAGAAGTGACAGTAGTTCACATAAAGAGAAACAATAGGCAACCCTCCCTGCAGTGACGCGAGGGAGGGCGTCGGCACCAGTACACGGAATCGTACAACCAGCTGAACACCAAGACAAGATCTAAGAATGAGGCATCGGCTTTATACGACGAGCCTACTCGGCGGTGCCGACATATGCGTCGTCTTCGTCGTACTTGCTGTATTCGGTCGGGGCGAGGCTCTTCCTGTTGATGGGGGTCGACGGGTAAACGGACTCCGGGGAAGTGGGCATGACAGGTGAAGCCGTGTCCGGGGAGTAGAGTGTGCGCATACCAGAGCCGTTGTACTGAGCGGCGGGGGAGGGGAGGCCGGGGCTGGTAGCACCCATTGTGCGGGCCTTCGCGTAAGCACGCAACATCTCGTCGGGAGACATGACGTTGGCGGGCATGGGCTGCATCGGCATCACACCCATGATGGGTGACTTCGGCGTCTGATGAGTGGGGCTGGGGAGGGTGGGCATAGCGACCTGAGGCTTGAAGAGCATGTCGTCGTGGTTGGTCACCCCTTCGCCTCCGGTACGCATCACTGGGGGATATGCTCAGAGAAGTTCGAAACACAGCAATATGCATGACTTACTGGACAGGGCAGGCATGACCTCATCAATGCTGGGCCGCGAAACAGCCTCTTGGCCAGCCATACGGGCACGGATGTCTTCAGCAGTCAAGCTGAGAGCCCCGACTGTCTGAATGGGAGACAGGATAGGAGAAGAGCTGCTAGAACCATCCGTGGAGGGCATAGGCTCGGGAAGGGGCGGAGCATTGCCGACGTGGAAAGCACGAGACTGGCGGGGGCGACGAGACTCTGTTGACGGGCGAGGGTCGGCGGCGAACGAGACGCGAGAGACGCGGTTCTCAAAGGCAGATGTGCGGAGGCCGGGGCGAAGTTGCGACATCTGCGGCGCATCCGGGTTGGGGTCGCGTGTGAAGACGGTACTAGCACCGATGCCGGCGTGTCCACCCTCCACAACGGTAGATGAGGGGCGGATGGCGCCAAACGAGAAGGACGAGAGGCGGCTGCCGGAATCCTGCGAGACTGCCATGCTGTTGCGGATGGCGGCGTTTGCGCCAGCACCTGTCATAGACTTCCAGTCGGTGGAGATAGTGGACATGCGCTTGTCGATAGCCTGGCTGTAGCGCTGGCGTTTCTCCTTGCCCTTGGCGCGGCTGATCTTGATGTAGGCAGCAACACCAAGACTAGTGAGAAGCAGAAGGGGGATGAGCACTGCAGCTGCGACAGCGCCCTTAGAGAGGCCATGCTTGTCTGAAGGGGTGTTGTTGACCTGCTCAACCGCACCAGCGATAGCGGTATCTGCGGTACCGGAGTACGTCGCAGTGAAGAGCGGGCCTGCAGGAGTGCTGACCATGAAGAGGTCCTCGCCGGCGGGAATGATGGTGATTTCCAAGTTGACGGACGATGTGGAATTCCACCATCCGGGCTGCAGCGTAGCGGAATAGCTCCCAGTTGCGTAGTCGACGTTCTCCCATTCGTGGATGATGGGACGCGCGGCGCTGGGGGCATACAAGTAGATGTCGACGGCGGTAGCGGTCAAGCAAGAAGTGTCCCAGCTGATAGTGACAGGCTGGCTGGCGTCAACGACCTGTCCTTTCGTCGGGCTTTTGTAGAGGCCCCCGGTCGAACAATCTGTGTAAAATGGTCAGCTGCAACGCTCGATGCAACAGAAACCCTCCCCCTCCGATCCGTCCCGCCAACAGGAGCCAATATGAATCTCTTCCGGAGCCAATGTGTTGAGAGATTGGCTCCTGTATGTACGCTTCACATCGTAATAACTAGGGGTCGACTTACCGTCGCGCTTGCGCTGATGGGTCGCGAGAGCATGCCCTAGACGGACGGTCTTGAAGCCGTTCTTCATGATTGATCTGAAAGAGTGTGGGGGAAAAAGAACGAGTGTTTAAGGAAGGGGAGGGTGCTCGACGACGGGGTCGGCGACGAGGTCGGCGGGCGACGAGGGCGACGAGGGCGGGGGAACGACGACGACGGTGACGGCGAGAAACAGGAACGGCGGACGGGCGTCTGTGTTGTCCAGCATTTAGACGCCCGATCACAACCCTACCTAAATTGGGAATTGTGGCGTCCCAGGTGTCAGCACCTTGGGGCCCTGAGCAGTGAGCACAGACTGGGAGGTTTCTTTTCCCCCTCCACCTCTTTGTCCTGACTCTCGGGGAGCGGAACAGACGCGCACATCTATCGTTAGGCACCTGGAACGAGCCAACAGCGTTCACATGCGCCGCGTTGGACTTGTACCTCGTCGGGGCACCATGCCACATACGACATCCGGACTTGGAAGCTTCCAGGGAGGAACCACGCTTCCTCAAGGCTGCTCGCTCGGATGCACGCCCGACTACTCTCGTTCTCGACATCGGTCTGACGATGCTCGATGGAGGCGACAACACGTGGCTGCTCGACCATCTACGGGATCCCGCTCTGAGCACCGTCCGAGTGCTAAGCCTCAGTCTCATGCTCGACATACCGAACACCGCGGATGTACCGAATTTCCTGGTACGTCGTGTGACTGGACCGTCTTTTGTGCAAGTAGCTCACCGTTCATCAGAACTGCCTGGTTAGCGCTCTTCCGTCACTCCCGCTCGAGGTGTTCTCCTTGTATATTATAAACTCGACTTTTTCCGGCATCTACCTTCGAGAGTGCTCATCTGACGAAGACGATGGCGGCGACGCAAGGACTAGACGTACTACTCTGGTTCGAAGCCAACGCCCTCTCCCGGATCATGCGCTGGTGGTCTATCTGAGCACGCTGGCGGTTGACGGACTGGCTCGTCGGTTTCTGCAGGCGTCGGAATCTCTCCAGTGCGTGGAAGTGCACCTTGACTGGATAAGCACAGACTACAAAGACATGCATGCCCGGATGGCCGGGTCGGATATCTGCGCGAGCGCGTTCAATTGCGCTTGAGGGAGCTCTCCTGCGCGACACCGTGAGTAACGCTCAATATCTATGGTAATGACATTCTGATGGCTGTTCAAGCTGATCTAACCCCTTCTTGTACTATTGTATGTACGTCGATGTGGCATATATCATAAGGGCCCAACCGGCCCAGCAGGTTGCATTCCAAGCGTCAGTAAACAGCTACACGTCAGCGGACTGCGGCTTACGAACGACAGTAACACAAGTCTTCTCACTCACCTCGTCTGAGCGATCTCTGCACGCCACACGGCACTCTCGCGTCATTCGATACCCACCTCACGATTGGCTCGAAGTTCACGTTCGCATGCATACGACCGGCTGATAACTCTTGAATTACCATGATCCTACAGATGCTCGATGGCGTCGCGTCTGACTGGAACGATACAGATACTGCGTGCCTTCCGCATGACGTCCGCTCGAGCCCCATGATTCCCACCACGCATCCTTTGACAGCTTCGTCTACTCCAATGAAGCAAACCCGGCGTCCTAACTGCCATGTTTAGACGCTACAACAGCTGCGGTGTGGAAGGTTCCGTGATCCATAAGTAAGGCCTCTGTGAGAGGCCATCGATCTCTCACCCACTACAACCATGGACCCCGAGCTCGCAGCAGCCGTCGCCGCATTGCCCACCCCCACTCCTCCAGAGGGGACGCCGACACTCGAAGAATCCAGAGCTGAATTCAACAGGGTTATCGCGTTGCCGTTCATAAACTGGCAGAAGACACAAGTGCCTGAAGGTGAGCCCTGTGGCTGCTTGAAATGCGACAAACAGGTAACTAATGCACGCGCAGGGTCCACATATACCGTGAGAGACAGGATCGTACCTGTGGAGGGCGGAGGAATACCCGTCCGATGCATCGTCCCCACCGTCGAGGATGAGAACGCGACGTTCCCTGTCCTGTTCCACATGCATGGTGGAGGTACGCTTCTGATACATATAACTCTCACATAACGCTCGTCTCATCATCGCGACCATTGAATGCAGGATTCATATTCGGCGATATCGACTTGGACGACTACTACCTTCGCCGTCTCGCCGTAGACCTCAGGATTACCGTCGTCAATGTCGAATACCGGTGCGTATCCCTGCAACACTTGTTCACCTGGAGCTTCCGCGCTCATACATCGTGACTCACTCAGCTTGACGCCCGAATACACCTTCCCGACCCCACTCAACGACTGCATCGCGGCACTGAAATGGGTATATCCCTCTAACATCACACGGCATCCACCGCGCTCACTTACTCGCACAGGTCGTCGAGAACACGTCTGACCTCAAGGCCGATCTGACCAAAGGTTTCATCCTCATCGGCGACTCCGCAGGAGGCAATCTCGCTGCGGTGCTTGCGCATGAGGCGCGCGATGACCCGTTCTTCAGTGGGAGACAGCCGACTGGGCAGTTCCTACGCGAGCCGTGGCTCGCTCACCCTGATAGCATTCCGGAGAGGTATGTGTGCGGCGCATGGGCGGGGGAGTGACTCGACCGAGGATATCGCTGAGCGGCCGTCGACAGACTTACGCCGCACTACCGCTCCATGGAAGAGAACGCGAAGCACGACCTGCCTCTGGCTCCCACACGCGCAGGGCTCGATGGATTGATGCGTACGTCACTCTCTCGCACGGGAAGCCCATGCGATGTTACTTGAGGCTTATGAGATTGCAGTTGTATACAAACCACCTCTGACCGACCCGCGGTTCTGTCCATTGCTCTACCCGTCCCAGGAGGGCCTTCCACCCGCGTATTTCCAAGCTATGGGACTAGACACCCTCCGGGACGATGGCGTCGTCTACGAGCGAGAGCTGAGAGCGGCAGGGGTGAAGACGAAGCTCGATCTGTACGTTTCCACTTCACGGCGTCATCCGAATGCGCGCGATATGCTGAATTCTGGCTTCCATCTAGGTATCCCGGCGTCCACCACGGCTTCCACGCGCAGTTCCCGACGATACCTATCGCGACGAAGCTCTGGGATGATGCTCGGAAGGGAGTAGAGTGGCTTCTGCGAGGCGGAGAATGAGTAGCTACATTACGTTTCAACTCGTCATCGGTACTACTCACTTCGTCTCCAGCGAGACCAGAACGCGTTGCACAATCGCAACGGCTTTGCTTTATGTCACAATCTTGTTTTGACACACAGCCTGGTCAGATGTGCATCTCGGCTGTGCGATTGAACACAGTGTCGCGGAAGATGCGCCTCGAGTACAGATCTTCCCACTGATAGGACTTATGAACGTGTCACTCCCAAGGATGGCGCTCTGACACTGCATGGTTTATAACGAGGCATCAAGGTGAGTATCCTGTCGTAAACCGTCCTTCAGCGCCGTTCCACGGCTCATCCGATCCACAGTCTCCATCATGTCTTGCGATCAAGCAACATACCAAGCATCCTTTCCTTCACCATTCGTGTTCATCCCGCGCGAACCAGTTACTCTGGTCGAGCTCCGCATGCGACGGTTCGCAGGGCTCGTTCGCGCAAAATCCGACTGGTGGAAGAAAGTTCAGGACGCCGGCCTCGTCGCCAAATGGAGAGCCGAAATAGTCGAGCAGGACAGCGCTGCTGTCAAGCAATTCTGGGGCGGTCATGAGCGGTACGAGTTCGGAAACGGCGAGAAGCAGTGGCCGCGCGATCCAATCACCGACGCCCAACTGGACTATATCTTCGACCAGCTCAAGTATGAAGCGGGGCAGCTCGACACCACTGCGAAAGGAATCTTCGTAAGTCGTGCCTACGTAGCTTGTCGGAGCTTGTATTGAAGCAGACACCGTGCAACAGGCAACTATGGTCCCGAACGTCTACGAGTCTCGGAGTCTAATTCCTGCGGAGGCCAAATCGTCCCTCCTGTCCCTCGTCTCTGCTCTTGAGGACGTCCCGAAGTCCGAGAAAGACTGGCACCCCGGTTCGCACAAACAGGTCCTGGATCTCGTGCATCCTTCGCTCTACCCCCTCCGGATCGGTCATTCGTATGTTCGCGAGAAGAGTGTTCCGGGCGAAAATCTCGGCGTGCATGTCCTGAGCACGGAGGAGTACTTCTCCCAACGAGCGGACTTCGAGATCTACGGGGCCGAGACAACGCCATTTCGAAGCACTACCAGTGGCTTCCGACGGACTTTGAGCTCTCCGAAACAGGAGTCGCCACCGCTCTGGGCTACATCAACAACCTGCATCCAGGCCAGCACCGTGCGGGCTACGCAGCCATCTCCGCAATCCTGTCGCGATTCATACCACTTTTCGAAACCGTACTCTCGGACGTGCTCTGCCCACCTACACCTCTCGTTGTGCGCGTCGACCCGTTCGCATGGTACGATCACTTTTACGAGGAAGACGAAGATGGCGAGGGATCCGCGGACGATGATGAGGACGACTACGACGATCTCGAGAAGGAGCATTGGCCCTTGATCCCTGACCCTCCACGTTTCTCCCCACCGAGCTCTGAAGATCGGGTGCAGTTCAAGCTCTGTGGGCGGACGGTCCAAATCATCGTCAAGCTCGCCAACATCGTCCTCACCCCGAAGAAGCCGAAGTACCCGGGCGGGTCGTGGCACGTTGAGGGCATGGCGAACGAGAAGATCGTCGCGACGGGCCTCTATTACTACGCGTGCGACAACATCACGCAGTCTCGGCTCGGGTTCCGTACGGTCGTTGGCAACGGTCACGAGCCGGAGGACCGCGATCAGCTTCCTTATGAGCAATACGACGCCAGAGGGTACTACACCGCCTACGGATTCGGCGGCGGCGACCCCCTTAACCAGAAGCTCGGGCACGTCGTTGCGGAGGAGGACAAATGCATCGCGTTCCCCAACCTCTACCAGCACCGCGTCGACCCCTTCGAACTCGCGGACCCTACGAAGCCCGGGCATCGAAAGATTCTGTGCTTCTTCCTGGTGGATCCGCTCACGAGGATTCATTCCACGAGCGACATCCCTCCCCAGCAGGAGAAGTGGCTCACCGATGAGATGCTGCGTGCTCCCGGGCTTCAGGTTCTCCCGGGGGAGTTGATCAAGATGATCGCCGACCATGCGACGGAGGCAACCATGTCGCAGCAGGAGGCAGAGGAGCATCGGGAACGCATCATGCATGAACGCCAGACGTTCGTGCTGTGGCATAACGAGGACGTGTACGAGGTCGAGTTCAACATGTGCGAGCATTAGGGACTGGTTTCCCGACGTGTGACATATGCTCGAAGCTCGATTGTCTTCACTTGAACGATCTTCCGATTCTCTAGTAGAGGGCATACGCGCTCGAGCTGCATGCCCGATGAAGAATCGTAACTACCTTTTCGGCGCGGCAGTCGACTTGGCAGTCTCCCGTCGATGGAGCATGTAGTTCCGTAGCTGATAGAAGTGCTCTCTGTATCCATGCGGTGTGCTCGGTTTGTGTATGGGGAGACTGGACGCATTGCTAGTAGTAGTGGAGTCACAGGCCGTGCCGGCATCATAAGTATCATGAGTCTTACCACGTACTGTCTCAACTAACCGCGGTAGCCACTACTATGGAAGTAGATGCAATACAAATGGATCGTGTATCATACAAACACTTCAGCAAAGGTGCGAGACACTCCCCCGTCGAGATTCCCATATCACCGCGTCAGCCTATCGAGGCCGTCCGGAACCTATATCAGCCCCAGGAACTCCAGTCAGCGATGGTGCGACACAGCAGTTTTCCGCAAGGTGAAGTCACTTCACCTTCCATCCATGCGTCGCCGCTGCCCTCTTATACCCTTCGAGGGCTTCGTACATGCCGTATGGACTGGATGTGCATTGATCGCGAAACCAGTGAGTGATGATGTACGAAAAGGGGCTAAGAGCACTTACGAATCCCAGTTGTGTGCAAGACGAGCCGGCCGAGGTTCAAGGTTTGATATCGCCAATTTGATCTGGAGAAGAACAGCAGAGATACTAGTGGGATTGTGGGTTAGGTCGTTGCTCTAACAGCAGATGGTAACTCACCTGTAGCTCGGAAGCCAGCCTGAGCCGTGTCATCGAATTCGTGTCAGCGTTTGGTATCAGTTCGTGGAGATTACGCACCGTCAGCTGTCAAGAGGTCCATGCACATCGAACCGCCTATGACATATATATAGTGAGTCGATCAGACGCTAACCAAGGTGAATAGAGATCGCACCGCCCGTGATGTGGCCGCCGCCGCCCTGCAGATGGCGGGCTGTCAGCGTTAAATTGAGCTCGAAGATACCCTGAACGCACATGAATGAACGGGAGGAAACGCGGCTTTAGGATGCGGAAGAATGGAGGAGAGTGCGGGAACGTGGGCGGGAACCGAATCTCGAAGACGAGCGAATTCACGGCACTGCCGAAGCGTAAGTCACTGCGTGGAGACGAAGTAGTCGTGGACTCACTTTCTCTCCATGTCCTGCGCGACCGGTAAAGTGCCCTCGAACGAATGCAGCTCCACGATCCACTGATACAGGTTGTCACCTATGAGTTCCTCCGGCATGTACCACCCGAGCTCGCGCAGGCTCCTCGCACTGTTCTGCTCCTTCAGCATCGCACGGAGCTCCTTCTGCAAGGACGTCGAGGCCATGGGCGAGGACTCCGCGGGAGGAGGCATGAGGTGCTCGATGCACATGTCGACCCATTCGCGATTGTGCTTCCAGTCGTCTACGGCGGTGTGATCCGCGCCGAGAGCATTTGAGGAGGACGCTCCTTTGCCAACGCCAGCGTCTCCCGAGAAGATCCGAAGATCGTCATCGTCGTAGTCCATCGGGATGAACTCCTCTCGGCGGGCGTTGAGCAGCTTCTCGAGAGCATATCCCGGTTGTGGGATGCGGATAAGAACATTAGACAGGGTCAATGGGTGTTGTGGGTCGAGCGGCACGTAGTCGATCTCTTCTTCAGCAGCGCCGTCAGCATCCGGTGCTGCAACTGGAGCGGGTGCTTGATACATGGCATTGAAGACGGCGCCATACATTGCTGGAGCTGTGCCCTGTTGCGACGGACCTCTGACCATCAAGTAGCGACTATGGATGAGGCTTTAGAAGCGATATTGCGCGCGCTAACATGTCACATACCAGACGATCCACTCGGTCTTGTCCACCACGAAGTACGGCGTCGTGCTTTTGAATTTGCTTGGCAGATTGACAATTTCGGCCAGAGCGACGCAAGCTGTGGCTCTTATAGCACTGTTCCGCCAGCAAGACGCCGCTCCAGCTGAGTAGGTCCCCAGTGATATTGCGCCGTCCTTCGCAAAATAGACCCCTGATAGTCACCAATTAAGATTCCGGTGAATAATTAGCCTAGATGTTATCAACGCACCATCTCCGTATGCTCTACCGTTAGTCACGGTCTTGAACCACAACCCATGACGGATGATCTGAGGGGTGGATTGAGCTCATATTTTCCACCGATATCGAAATACTTACCGAATGCCAATTCTTAGCGCCAGATCCATGGAAAGCCTGAATGTAATAACGTTGATAAGCATCAAGGAGCATGACGAGGAATGCCGTACATAAAGAGAGGGGAAATCGCGAGCCCTCTTATTCTCTATCTTCGCAAGCTGGACTGCTTTACGAAACTTCGCCTCGGCATCCGGTGCGCCTACGCTGAAGCGGAACTGTCGCCACGTTGGGTCTGGGTATAAAACGTTAGCACAGCCCGTCGCCGAGCCCAACGTCCCTCCCCGGCTTCAGCAGAGCTATGTTTCTGTAGTAAAGCATAGGTCTGACACGTACCCATGTTTTTGACTTTCTCATCTTCCGAATGAAGTTCCTCAAGATGCGCAGTACACGAAGCGACACACCACCGTAAGACCAGCCACGCCGCTTCTGGAACAACGCGGTCGATATCTTGCAGACGAGGTTTCGCATGTCCTGGTTTGCGTGGCTCTTCCAGATGCCGCTTCAACTCGGCGATCTGAAGATAGATATCAGTACGCGCCACAGTCTAGACAGAAGACGCCTCACAGGAGGTATCTGGTCGATTAGGTTGCGGATCACTACGCGCATCTAAAGCAGGTGTGAGTACGTGTGCACGACGTAAGCACTATTCGCATACGTTTGGCAGATCGAGTTGATCAAAGTCGTGCAGCCCATCTGGGTCATCAGTCTCGACGAGTCGGCACTTCACGCGAAGGCCCATTCCCATGGGCAGAGGCGCGTCTAGTGTACCCTCTGCTGCCGCGATGTAGGCGAGAGAGACTAGAAGATCCACAACGACTGGATTCGAGCAGATCTCGTACTAAGAACGCATGGGTCAATGAGACGTGCGAGATCATCGAATGGCGCAGACCTCAAGTGATGGTCCTCGGTTCAGGTTGTAGTATTGATATGTGCATAGCGGGGAGCTGCACACGTACGGCTTGAGAGCCCCCAGATCGTCCTTGAGCTGCTGGTGACAAACGAGGCAGTAGCGAGGGCATAGCTGGTCGATCTGGTGTGAGTGCAAGCGGACGACATAACAGAAAGCTATTGCCTACCGTGACACGGCGCATCAAGTAGGAGAAGGCGACAAGCGGAAGGTTAACCGGATCTTGCGGGCTTCGTTCGAGCAGACAGTCGATAGGAAGATGGTAGCTCTCCGACAACGTCGCATCAGCACTATCCGCTATGACGATTTCCTAGAGTTACAAGACAATGAGGTCGGTCAAACCCGAAAAGCAGTCATGAACAAACGAACCTCTTCTTTGTCACGCAATATATCGGCCGCCGACCTCTGCGTTGCCTCGATTTCGTAGCGCAGGACCTCAGCACCGGCCCATCCAAGGTTATGCTCGATTCTCAGCTGCAGCAGTGCCAGGAAGTGACCGTTCAGCAGACTCTCAAGTGACGAACTTAGGCTAAAAGGGCGGAATCCCTGAGCTATTTCCTCGGCATCCTGCAGCTCTGTGGGCTCGACAATGTCAAAGTCGAGGTCGGTGGGTTGCTCTTCCTCTTCCTCCGAGTCCGTGTATTGCGGCTCTTGTTCCACCTTCGCAGGGTCTTCTGCAGACGCGTCATGGTCTTCCTTCAAGCCGTACTTGCGTAAAAGCTCCGCAGTATCCTCGTTGCTAGGCTTGTAGTTGGGTGTCAGACCTACCCGGAAATGAGGTGCAGCGCTACGAGCGACTGCAGTTCGACTCAGTGTTCCGTTTGGCTCGACCGCTGGATGGACCCCTCGGAGTCCTGAGATCAGCAGAGTGAAATATTGGGGGCCTGACAGCAGGCGTTTATCCCACGCCACCAGTGCACGCGGGGAGATCGTGTCAGCCAGTGACTTCGCGGGCAGGGCAACTGATAAGGCAAAGTCGTCCGCCCCCAACCGAATGAAGCCGGGCTGGTAGCCGTGCGCCACAATCTCATTGAACTCCCTGAGGTGTCCGTAAGCGCAACGTGTGAGATCGCAAGGTCATAGAACCAACCTTCGAAGAATGGATTGGTCGAGCGTTTGGGTCCCCGATTGCACGCCAAAGATCTCAGCGTCGTCCATGTCGTAGTCTTCTACACTGTACGTATCTTCTTCGTCTTCGGACATGTCAGACTGCGCTTCGTCGTCACTCTCACTCTCGCCCGATGTGCTCTGCTTGCGTCGAGCAGCAGCCAACCTTTTAGCGATTCGCTCAAGCACCCGCATCAGGAGGTCCTGGATCGACAGCGAGCCGTCCTCGTGGACAGTCTCCACGACCGCCGAAACTTCCGGAGGGAGGTCATGTTCAGAGGAGCAGAAAAAAGTGTGGTCGGAAGGATACTCAGAGGCATCTGCAGAAACAGTGTATGAGCGAACGAGGTGCAGTATTACGAGAGAACGGCAAACCGGATATGAGGACAGTCAGTGTGGCGTTCAGCCCGCCGTCTACTTGAGAGATCACGCAATCGAAGGAGCCATCTTCGTCTCCAGGTGTAATAGCTGTATTAGACAACCTTATTGAGCTTCTCCGAGAGTACGACGCGTCCTTCGGGTAACCTTACCTAACAAACGGAGGCCCTGAACCTGCACGCCCTGGGCGACAGTCTGTGTGGCGTTCTGCAGGTCAAACAGAAACCGCTTGCGGCCTCTAGTGGGTACGTTCTTCGTCGCCATCTTGCCAGTGTGCTCAGCGGCGAGATCGTGGTCGTGCGTACGTTTAGGCGGCATGCAAAGTGTCCTGCAGCAGTGGCACTTGACTCGTGGCTTCACTTGCCGCAGCGGCGCAACCACATTCCACGTTTGTGGGCTTCTATCAACTGCGTAGCGCTCGGGCTCGTGCGCGCCTCGTGTACGCTGGTCCCCGAATGCGGTCTGCTTTGAGGTGGGTCTTCAGTGTGTCCGGACACCGACGATCCCACTGCCACGCTGACAACTAGGCGCTGGGACTGAAGGGCAGGATATACGCTCTCTCGGCTGCCCGCAGTGTGCACAGAATGATGGGGAGCAGAGCGATGTTCCTGGAGTGCTGTGGACAAGAAAACAGATAATTTTGACGACTGGTGGTGGTATGAAGGAAAAAGACACTTAAACGCCCGGTACAAACTCGGCAAACATATCAATAAGCGCTCGAAGGAACGAAGATCGCAAACGGCCAGGCAAACAAAAAGATGCATACACAGAAAGAGGAAAGAGCGCAAAAGCACCCGGGATAGATATACATTGCATGGTCGCTTGCACTATGAGGCGTATCAAGAAACATTCTCGTCGTCGCCAGTGTGTACACTTATACACGGTGAAACTCTGAGAAGGGAGCGCATGAGAACATCTAGAAGCGGTCGAAGATACCCGGCCCTATATACGCAACACGATCAGCAGAACGTTCCTGCGATAAAACTATCGAGCTACGCACCACGCCACACGTGGTCCTGACGCACTTCGAACGTCAGAGAGCCGCGACGACGGGTCCGGTACAAGCTTCCCGTCAAGAACGCCTTAAGCGCGTCAAACGCCGACCGCGTGTACTGCTTCTCCAGCTCTGTCACGTCGAGCACCACACGCGGGCTGGCAAACCGGGCGTCGCTGAGCGTCTCGTCGAGCAGCGGCCAGTCCAAGGCCTGCAGCGGGCCGCCGGATGCGGCCAAGGTGGCGTTCAGGGCGTGGCCCCGGAACGGATACACGGGCACGACCCGGGGTTTGACGCAGCGCACGGTCCCCGCGATGGTCGTGAGGAGGTCCACGTTCAGCTTGAAGAACGCGTGTATGTCGTACAGGGGCGACTGGGAGCCGTAGTGGAGGTCGAGCATGAACTCGTCGAGGTTCGTGCACTTCGCCAAGTTGAGGGGTGCCCAACGCGACCGCGTGTCATCCATGTCCCCTGCGAGACTAGAGTGAGATCTCAAAAGCAAGGCATGGGCATTGAATGGACTTACCGCCACCGTGCATAGGCGCCATCTGGTTCCACATCGCGCCCAGACCACCCGCGGGCGGGATCCCTGCTGGTATGTCGAAGTTGTTGCGCGGCAGCAGGCGGTGCGACGGCTTCAGCGCGAGACGGCGCAGCCGCGGCCCGATCTCAGCGAGCAGCTTGCCGATCTCGTTCACCTGCTCCCAGCGCTCGATACACTCGTCCAACTCAAGCCCGCGCAGCGTCTCCCAGTGCGCCATGCGAGTAGGACGGATGAGCTGGCCGATCAGGGTGGACGGCATGCACGCAAAGGAAAGCTCAGTGACTTGCAAGGCCTGAGGGGCATTGCCTTCGTGGAGACCGGCGTTTTCGTTCGTGAGGAAGTGGCGGTTCGAGTTCTCCTCCATGCGCAGGGTGCGGACGACGGTGAAGAGGCCGAGGAGGCGGAAAAGATCGTGGAAGTCATGTTCTGTAACGTTCGAGGACGCGATCCTGAGCGCGGAAAGCTGGATGGCGGGGGAAGGGTCGGTATCGTGGTTCCGAGGAAATGAGATGAACAGATTCTCCAGTTCAACAACGCGCACGTTGGGCACCGCGTGTATCAGGGTCGCCACATTTTTCAGACTGACACCGCGATAGCCGTCGAGAACGAAGTGTCGAATGTGGCTGCCAACGTCTGGAGTCGACGTGAGGAAGTCGAGGAGGTCGGTAAGGCCACACTTCTCGGGACGGGCAACAAAGACTTCGAATAAGTGGTGCCGGCTGGCCGGAAGCCAAGCGCTGCATACAAGAGCGCAGGTGCGGAGGGTGACATGGTCGTTATACAGATGGTCAATGATGGCGTCGGTGATTTCTCCAGGGAAGATGGGTCCCTGAGCCACGGCAGGTGCCAGCGACATGGTAAGAGCGGATGAGCACAGGAGTGGCCGCGAGGTGGGGTGGATGTCTTCTCGAGTAGAGACAACGAGAGTACCGTTTCTTCAATGCCAGTTCCTTGGCGTAGTTATAGCCTGTCGTAGGTGCCACCCGAGGTATAAAGTGTCAATGACAATCTACGCAAAGACGGAAAGCGCGTGTGCCACTCACTTCACGTGTACAGGAGCATCCACGAGCCATTAATTTCCGCACGGATAAAGTCTGTGATCTTCGGTAAGAAGACTCCGTCACTTTAATATGCGTAATGCATGGATGCGCCGGTACGGAAGACCAGGCCTCTCGTCTTACGCAACTTAACTCGAGGTGTGCCACTCCGAGCGTGACGGCTATGTCTCGCGCACGTTTGCCTTGGAGCTTGCCGTCATATAATATCTAGTTTGAGACGCACCTTAATTTCCAAAGGCTCTGTATACACCGGTGGCACACGACGGGGAGAGCTAGCATCGCAGACTCGCTGATGGTCGATGAGTCATGACTTGAAGTCTATAAAAACACTGTCACATCCGAAACGTATCAGACGCAAAGCTGAGTGCAGGTGAGAGGTTATGCCATACGTTCTCGTGAAAGGAGTATGAAGGTGAACACTGAACACGATGAGGCCTGAGGCCTGAGGCCCGAGCAGGAACCGCGGAAAACTCCGGAATCCTATATATGGACATTCTCCACATCCAGATGATTGGTGCTTGAGCGCGCAAGGAGTGAGAATATTTCTACCTTCATGACGTCCATGACTATGTCGGACGAGTCGCTCAACTCCTGGATACGACATATCGACGACATCCCTCGATCTTCCGGGTGCTGCTGTGACTCAAATCGGGGCTCGCCACTCAATATCCAGACGTCGACTGCACGCGGCTTACTAGATGATTCGGACGTGGCAAAATATCACTCGCCAAAGGTTCCGGGTCCCTCTGCCAGCGTCGGAATCTGCACGGTTCTCTCGCGCCTACTCTACTCAGACATCCTCGCAGTCGTACACTGACTCCTTGCAGAGCTGGGATATGGAGGAGCCATTGGGTGGCTATGACCCCGCAACTAACGGCTACTTGCCTATCGGGATCGGGGACACCTTGGGCTCTCGCTACAAAGCAGTACGAAAGATAGGATGGGGTGTGTATTCCACCGTATGGATTGCAGAAGACATACGGTTGGTTTCCACTCAGCAGTAGTAATTGGTCAACATGATGATTTCACGCTAATTCATCCTAGCGCAACCTCCAGTCAATCTACCGTATACTCCGCCCTAAAGGTGTTGACAAGTACGTCTTTCAAGTCTCCCAGGAAGCGTCTCTGACAGTTTCAGTAGGAATGGCAACCAATGCCCAGGACAAACTGCTGGAGCTCGAGTTCATGCAGCGAATGCGAGAGAAGTCTCCCTCGCACCCTGGTTATCCATATGTCATTCATCTCCGCGACCAATTCTACCAACCAGGTCCGCATGGGCGGCATCTGTGTCTGGCCATGGAGCCGTTGCTCCAGGATCTCCGCTCGCTCACCCAGCGTTTCAACGAACGTACCGCTCCGCCCTACTTCGTACGGCTTGTAGCCCGCCAGATCGTCCTAGGTTTACAGTACTCACACGACGAGTGTAACATGGTGCACACAGGTCCGACGCACCTCGTCCTGCTTCACAAGTCTGGATGTCAAACTGACGGGTACTGCAGATCTCAAGCTAGGGAACATCATGATGGTACCCCCTGGAGACCCGGCGGCGTTCCTTGCGTTGACTATCCCAAAACTTCAGGAAGCCGAAACATCTGTCGTCACCGGGCCTAAGGGTACTCCAATCCCTCAAGTTCACAGTCGGCCCCTACCCTACCCGCTCCCTGACCATTACGACATGTACTCCTTCGACACATGGAGCGATATCAAAGTCAAGATCGGTGACGTCGGCGTCGGTAAATTCAAATCCCCATCATCCATTCGTTCGGCATCACTCACCGTATCCTATGTTTGAAGCTTGCTGGGCAGACAAGGCCTCAAACTTCTTCGACGACCTCATCCAGGCCCCGTCGGTGCGTGCGCCAGAGGTGGCAGTTGGAGCGGGATGGGGCAAACCGGCCGATGTCTGGAGCCTGGGATGTATGGTGCGTGGGGTATCACCAGCGGGCGCAGAGCACCCAGATTGACATCGGGCGCTGTTCAACGCAGCTGTACGAACTCTGCATGGGGAAACCGCTGTTCAGGACGGACGTTGACGACGAATCCGTGCCCACTCTGCATACCCTCGCAGTCGGCGAGTATCCACAGGACCTCATTGCGCGCGGTAGACGCCGCGATGCGTTCTTCAACCCGGACAGTCAGTGCGCACATTCATCTACGCCTCCCTGTCATGCTGACATGGTTACGCACCCAGATTCGCTGAAGCGCCCTCCAGGAAGCAGAGTCCCATACGACAGCGTGATCCGCGAGCGAGACGCGCCCGATGCCGCGCTTTTCGCTGACTTCCTCCGACATATCTTCGTGCTCAACCCCGACGGGCGCGCGACCTGTCGGGAGTTGCTATCGCACCCCTGGCTCAACCCGTGAATTTCCCACACAAACCCCGGACGTCTTCTTCGCTACCACGCCACTCTTGTCCCTGCCCCATCTCGGCGTATTCGGACTGACAGACGCACAATACGCTTGTTGTACACAGACACACGATGACCTTCTCCGACTATTCTCACGCGCTCTCCACCAGTTTCGTCACATATACCACCATGATATCTTCTACGTATACGTACTACCGGTACCGTTGCTATGATCATACACGCGTGGCGCGCGCCATGTCTTCTCAGTCGAACAGGCACATATTCCACTGACGTCAAGTCCTGCCTCGACTCAATACGTCGCTTCTCCCCGACATGCGAAGGCGCCTCCGTTCGCTCGTCCCCTCCACATGCCGACGGAAGTAAGCGCATGTGGGCCCAGATTCGCAAATCCCACCATCATCTCAATGCTCCGCTTCACCCGCACTACCCTCATCGCGCCGGATCAAACCCGTCTCGAACGCTAGTCCAGGCAAGTAGACTGTGAGTGGTCATCCATCATCTTCCATTCGTTACTTTCGTGCGTGCAATACATGCCAAAACACACTGCTCGAGATCATACACGCGGGTCCTACGGCTGCGAGCGCCCGTCCCAGAAACCCGCCTTTGTCCGCCCTTCGCCCCATTTCCCCACATTCCGTCAGAGTCCGAGTCCGCGTCCAGAAGAGAAGTCCAAGTCGCGTTAGAAGACCGCGCAGACCGCTCACGAGCCAGTGTACTTGACGGTGACGGTGCTGCCGCTCGTCGACGCGTCCGTGAGTACGCGTCCGTTCTGCTCCATGTTGATGATCGTCGCGCCGGACGGGCTTGCGCCGTTCGCGGCCGCGCCGGTGAAGGTGACAGTGCCCCAGTTGGCGAGCGGCACGAGCGAGCTTCCCTCCTCGAAGTCCTCCACGATCCACTCCGCGTCCTGCTCGCAGAGCGCGGGCTGGCCCGAGAACGTGTGCGAGACGGTCTGGCCGGTCGAGTGGTTCACGATCGTCGCGGTGCCGCCCGTGCGCGAGGTCGCGGTCACGGAGACGGTGATCGAGTTGCCGGGGCTGAGCGTGATGCCCGTGAAGTCGTGCGCGAAGTCGGGGAACCACTCGTACCACGCTGTGAGGGACGAAAGATCAGCGCGAGAACATGATGGACGGGGTGGGGACACTAGATACGCACCATCGAAGGAGGTGCGGGTACCGGAGACCGTGAAGTCGATACCAGTCTGGAGGATGGCGGTGCCGCAGGTGTCACCGTCGATGCCGACCCAGGCGGACGCGGAGTGCGTGCCGGATCCGCCAGAGGGCTCCTTCGGGGTCGGAATGGTGAAGGTGCCCGTCACACTCTTGAAGGTGTTCTGCGGAAGGGGATGTCGGCGTCAGTCAGTCAGGTTGCGCGCTATTTGTCTGTGAAGGGACTCACGGCCGCAGCATTGATGACGGCGCCGGACCAGTTGGTGCTGAACTCGGCGTTGGTGACGTTGGAGGTCGCGGAGATCTCGGACACCGCGGAGGTGCTGGGGACCTTGGGGTGCGACAAGTGCGCGCCTACGGAGCGGCGCGCGACGCGCTGCGCAAGGCGCTCGCGCGAGGTGGGGACAGCGAAGGCCGCGGTGGCGAGGAGCACCTGAAAGAAGAGGGCGGAGGCGTACATGGCAGCAAGCAAAGGAGGTGAGGTGAGGCGACTCGATTGAGTTGTCTGAACTGGGTGTTGCCCGGCTTGACGAGTAGAGGTACGTCTTGGAGCTTGCTTTTATACCCGCACGGGGCTTGTCCCGATATCGCCATCTCAGAGTGCGGTTTCGATACTCTTGGTTTGTGCCGTGGAGTGATTTGCGAGTGGCTTCTCTCCGGTATCCAGACAGCGCTCGGTGTTGAGCGGGACTGAGGTTCCACCCCCTCCGAATGGGCAACACACATGGTTCGATGCTTCTATTGTCACTTGACGGCGAAGATACATGCGTCTCGTGATAACCTAAGGGAATATGTTCTCATGAGCTGGCTGTCTAGAACGGCAAAGGAGGAAAGAGACATGATGCTCATGACCTACGCACACGACGAAGCTTATGGCTCTCGGACTCGATTGCAAAAATAGCACAGCGCACCTACTCTGCGCAGGCGACATACGACGCTCCAAGGTTCGGATAAGACGAACGATCAGATACCGGGAGAAGGGTTACAGAGAAGACCCGGCGCTGTGGGAGTCTTCAATGAGAACATATGGCGCTTTGGCCAATTAGCGCTGTCTGCCTCTGATCAGGACAGGGGATGCGTCAGACCGCGCACGCGGGCTGCACGAGCTAGACGTGCTCGGCACCGCATCGTCCGTCGAACACCATTCACTCACCAATGCTTGTGTACCTTTGCCGTCTGACCTCGTTCGATGGCGAAGTAGCGCACGTCGGCAGATAACACGAACTCTGTGCCATGCTGCAGCCAAGGTTGAGATATGAACATTGTCCATTCGTCAGGGTCCGTCGATAAGGCTATGGTTCCGCGACGTACAGAAGTATCACTTGCATGGAATCGGACTTACCTCTGCTGACGTCAAGAAGCATTCTTGAATCTTCGCGAACAAGAGATGGCGCAAGAGGCTAGGACAGCCTGTCGTTGACGCACCTCGTGCCACACATCCGCAATGCTGGTTGGACTCGACCGAGTACGACAGCTGAGCAGTTCGCACCGAGGCGATGTTGCAACACGCGGCCGGCTGGCCCGATGGGTAGCTAGTTTCCGTCTAGACCCATCCTCCTCCATATCTGCGGTCGAGATGCAGGTGCCCAGGGACAACGCAAGGAGGCCTGTGTGAGAATATGGCATAGTACCGCATGATTCTGCAGTCTGCCATTGCAGTCGATCAGGACTTGACGCTGAGTGGGTCGCTATAAACAGCTGTTGGCAGTCTAGTGTGTGTCTGACACACTCCCGGCCGGACTATGGCAGTAGAATGATTGTTCGTGTCCATCATGTCAGATCAGAGATGCCGACGGCAGGGTCCACTGGATTCCACTTACAAGAGAAGGCTTTACACCAGGAGCTCCACGGCGTTCGGAGGGAGCAAGCCGTCCTCCGCACCTTACAGAGTACACATAGTCTAAACAACAGATGAGTTTATCTGCATCCGCGACGAGGATGCGACGCATCGTACCTTACGTCGAAGGCCGCAAAGCATAAGCTTAGCTAGGCATGTCCCATATGTTGAGTTTGACGTAGTGGGGATGGCGCAACAAAACGCTATGTACGTGCCAACAGCCGATGAGCCAGTGATGTAGTACCGCGTGGTCGACCGGAGGGGCCGTATAGGCGCGCGTCCTATCGTCGAAAGACAGTTCTCGTCAAAGTTATTGAACATAGCAAGCAACACGGGCGATGCCCCAGCAATATTTGAAGACTCGATGGCCACGAAGCTGTAGAAACGTGAGGGGCATACTGGGCAGACGAACTTCAAGAAGGTGACCTTGTCGAAGAGTGGTGAGGGTCTGGGTCCAAGCGTCGACGGCAACGGCCGGCTCCCAGCAAGCTCCCAGCCTCCACCCCGAATGAGCGCCGTGGAATCCGACGGCCGGCAGGCCCGGCCGGTGTAACCGTGTACTCAGCGCAACAATTTTTTTAATACTTTTTCATCTACCTATATCGCGAGGCTGATGTGGGGGAAAGCTAAAAGCTCCCGCAGAATAAACGCAGTCATGGTAGGTTGTTAGAACGCTCTGGCTGTCGGTGTCTCAGGCAGGACTTGTATCGGATTTCCGCCGCTATTTGCATCTATTTGGACTTGCATGGCTGCTACGCGGCACCAGTGCGGGCTGGCATATTTTTATCGTCAACGACGACTTGAGTCTTTTCAGGCTTCCGCAAACATGCTTGTTACCATCTCAAAACGCTGGTGCGACCCCGAAGATATACGACATGATCTCGATGAGCATGAAAAACGTCCCTAGCACCCTCATGGGACAGCGTTGTCAGCAGTTTGCGAAACTGTAGCCGCGGATATATAAAAAGGTCAGTTATGTCTCTATCCTACTAGAGTAGATAGTTGATACTCATCGAACCACACCTGTGTAGGCTAATTGCGACTGGATGCACCACGCACGTTCGCTGCTACTCACAGCCTGAGCAGAAATAGGACCGACTACGAATTTGTCAGCGGCGAAGCTCCGGGTGCGGCCCGTCGGAATCCTTCTACATCCTGGCAGCTCTAATCTTGTACTTCAGGTCGTGTAGCCCTCATAAAAGAGTCCAAGACGTCGAGTTCTGAACGGACGTCTCGAAGTACATCGCCATATCTGCAAGCCCTGGCGCAAGTGTCTGGACGCATATGCCTTCCTTCCGTACCGTTTCAAACGTGGGTGCTGCGATATTTGCACGAGGTTCTTCCGGGTGCTTCGCGACGAGCACAAATGCACGGCTCTCAAGTTGCACTAGTGTAACCCGTTGACGAAACCGCCCGCGAGTCTAGCCCTCAACAACAGCACAGGCACTGTATCCAACACATTTCCTAATGTTCAAGTCACCCAACGGACGACCAGACGACCACCTCGCAAGCCTCAAGAACACGTTCACAGCTACTACCCGGAGGTAGTTGGCATCGCTGAGCCCAGTTGTAGGATTCATCTCCCCGAAGCATCGCATGACCCTTACGTGTGATACTGATACGAATAGTACCCGGACCTGCAAAACAGCCAGCTCTGCGGTCCGACGATGCGCGACACGCGCATCGGTTCGTCCATATCTCGTTGGTCGCCTCTTTGCTTCTAGCTATGAACATCGTAGTGGTCGCGCCGTCCCTGGGCTCCGACCTCCTAGTAATTTCAGTACACGGATCCTCGTACCGTCTCATCCGTTGTCTAGGCCTAGTCGCGAAGCCGACGATCGACTTCCATTGCCACAACTTCCGCACAAGAGCAGCGGCGCGGCGTACCCATGTATGGCTTCCACTTACAGTCGCAACACTTCTCGCTGCCTTCAGCTGCGCGCATCGCGTCCCGCTGGCAACGGCTTATACGAATATGGCACAATCCCCGCTGCGCGAACCCTAATGTCACACGACGATGCGCTGGATGAGACGTGCTCATCGGTAGCCAACGGAGATTATCGCTCATACATCGCGCCATATACTCGAACAACTCTTTCCGTCCAGGCGCGGAAATCGCGCCGTGCAGCGCGCGTTTCTCCCGCCGCTCTGCCAACGAAAGGTATAAAACCTGCCCGCCGCTCACTGTCACTCTCCAGGCCTCGCAGACTCTCAACTCCAACACACACTCCTCTTCACCACCTCCCCCCACAACACTCACGCAATGCCTCCGGCAAAGGGATCCCGTGGTGGTGCTGGTAAGCCCCTCTCCCGACGTCTCCAGTCGACCACCCTGCTGACGGCGTCCGCTCCTCACAGCCAGCGGCAACAAGGCCCCCGCCGACACCGGCCGCGTGCCCACTACGCAGGTGAGCGCGCCCCGCCTCGCAACGCCTGTCTAACCGCGCCTCAACGCGTGTTCTTCTGCTCCCACAGGCCAAGGCGGGCAACAACGCCGCCAAGGACCCCTCCCCCGCACGCCCCCAGCGTACCGCTGCCAACGGCAGCGGTCCTGCGCCCCCCAAGGCTGGCGCCAAGGCCCCCAAGGCCTAGGAGCCGCAGCCGGCCAGCGGTCGTCGGGCGGGGCGTCGGCGGAGGGTGGATGCCGACGCCCGCTTCCTGCACGGCGGTTTTGGTAGACGGAGCTTGAAGGAATCTCGCACGCAGTTTGTAAACGAGTCGGAGACGCGCATTTGTACTTGCAATGTATAGAGAAATTCGCTTGGACGTGATTGTGTGCGAGCGCGTGCGGCGCAGCCTCCGACGCGGTGGAATCACGCGGCCGCAAGAGTTATGGGAATCGCATTTGCGCGAACAAACAAGCCACATTCATCTCATGTGGTACATTAGAGGGTGGTATTACAAGAGCGCAGGCTAGAAGGGTCGCAGAGGCTTCCGCTTCCTTATAAGCAATCCGCATCAAAGAGGGACATGGACGGCTCCAAATGGAAGTGAGCAACGAGGCTGCGTTGCTTGCTCTTCGTTTCATCGTCTTCAACGACCTCCGCCTCGAGCTCCAGCCCGTCATTGTCGTGATTCCTGTTTTTCTTGCCTTGAACCTCCGACCGGTCCAGACTGGCCTTCACAGACCGCAGGACGTCGTCCAGGTGCACCAGCCCACGACGCGCCGGCCTTGCGGCGACCGCGCCAACGATGTACTCGAACGCCTTGAAGGCGTCGCTCATCCTGTTGGCAGGCGTCAAGTTGTCGTCCGACTCGAGGTCGTTCGGACTCTCAGTCTTCTTCGCCTCCTCTTACTCCTTCGTGTGCAACTTGGCCTTGGCGTCCATCGTCTCTGCGAACGCGTCGAGCGCAGTGGCGAGCTTGGTTCCTCTCCGCAGACGGCCACTTGCGACGAGACGTTCGATCGTGTCTTTCAGCTGCGCCACATCCGCCGCGGATGGTTTCCTAACTCGCTTGCGATCCCATTCGTAGTCCCTGATAACCCGCGTCAATGGGTCCACGGTCGGTGCCAGGTACGGGACCTCCGAGTACATCGTGCGAGTCTGGCGCTGAAGCCACAGCTGGGTGGCGGTCTCCAAGGGGGTGTTGCCGACCCCGTCTTCGAGATGCAGCACCTCCGCGGGGCCGGCGTCGCCCACGAGGCTTGCGATCTCCTCGAGACCACCCTTGACTGCTACGTGTAGAGTTGAGCCGGACTTGTCGCGAAGCGTGAACATCGGAGTCTCGAGCTCTGTAAGCAGTCGAACCGCCGGGAGATACTGTACTTCCGTTTGATGACAATGTGAAGAGGCTAGCGGGATGTTATTGGCAGGCGAAGCCGGGTTGATTAAAGCGTCACTTACAGTATTGAGAGCGCCGTTGGACTGCTGCAAGAGCATGCCTGCAGTGACGTCTCGGGGCAGCTTGTGTTCGCGGCAAGTTCACCCTCATTGCGACGCTGCTGAACGGACAAGGGGAGGACGTAGCAGGGCGCATCGAAGACATAGACTAAGCCAACATACCTAAGGATCTTTGAAAATTGAGACGTGCGTTGCCCTTGTCGGTAGTGAATATTTTGCGGAGCTCTGCTTCATCGTTCAAAGACGGTTGAAGTGCCTGAACGAGAGCATCGCTGGAACCAGCACCGCGAGGTAGCTGCTCAACACGCGCGATGAAAGCTTGAGCTTCAAGTGTCTGTGGCATTCCTGCACAAAGATATATTTCAGTGTTTGCAGTCTGCAGCGATGAGAGGCCGAGGTTTGGGGAGACAGCGACTGCGATCCCCGAGTTTCGACAACGTGCCTTTTATGCCGTCAGGCCGACCTCAGCACGTATGGATGTCATATCGCTTGTGTATAAGCCCCGGAACCATGCGATCTTGCGGCGGTTGCGTGGTCGAATGACTCCTGACGAGTTCGCGCATAAATTCGATCATCGTGGGCGGGAATTAGTGCCGAAGTGAGCAGAGCGGTGCATCCGGAACCGCGGTTTGTGCGCGCGCTTATGACCATAATAGGTAATTCCCGCCGCCGTGTGCTGGGGCAGCCCTCGCGACCCGAGTCAGCGTCAAGAGGCTGTCTCCCAACGCTCAAATTACTCGACATCATGATCATGTCCGACTCTTGAGTCCTACATAGACATCCCGAACCGGAGATATCACAGTCATATCGATTTGTTTCTATCGGTCCCATGTTCACGATAGCCTTTCACCGGCTGTCTTTCAACGGCCGTCTCTAAATGACTCGATCGCTAGGCCTCATCTCGCCGTGCCGGATCAGAACGACAGATTGAAGAGGTACTACACCGGAATGAAGATAGTCTTCCGGAAGGCTTCTAAGTATGATACATCGGTGGGGAAAGGCAGAGGGCAGGAGGTCTATGTAGGGGGGATAGCAGTAGAGAGCAGGGAATTTTGTACAAGACGCCAGGAGATGTGGGAATTCTCTAAAGACAATTGCAACGGTCTAGATATCTATCAGGGGCGCGAGTCATGTTCGTGGTGCGCATCGCTTATCGTAAAAGTCCATGATGTAGCCAAAAAGCAGGCAGGAGGGTCGAGAAAGAAACGAGGGGAGCGGGGAGGGAGCGGAGTGTCCGGGGAGGTGCGAAGTGGCGCGGGAGTGAAGGCCCGCAGTATAAGGAAGTTTGGATATGAACAAGAAAAGCTTTTGATGTGGGAGTGGTCGGGCCGTGGGGAGTAAGTTCTCCTCAGGACCTTATAGCGTAAACATGCCCGTGCCGCGCCGCCGCGACGGGATAGGATGGACGAGCACGAGCGAGATACCGAGGCCGACAGTAAGGCCGATCGCGACCGAGATGAGCTGCAGCGCTGTCTGGAAGCCCGACAGATAAGCTTCGTTCGACGACGAGCCGGACTCCTGCTGCTGCACGAAAGTGAACAGACCACCGTTCGCCAGTCCGGAAGGCAGTTGGAAGAGGATGCCAGTGATCTGCGCGAGCAAAATTTGCGTTAAGCTTCGCTGTACGGCGACGAGGAACTCGGACCCGACGCACCATGATGACGAACGCGTTTCCGCTAAAGAACCGGCCATAGAGGTTCGCGACGAAGCCGACCGCAAGTGCTCCGGCGGCGGCCGAGATGTCGCTCTGGTTTCGGAAGCGCGTGCCGGTGAAGTGGTTGGTGACCCAACCAATGCATGAGATGGCCACCAACAAGTACTACAGAGCGGCGATCAGGAACGCGGTTCAATATGGAACAGTATGTAGGACGCACCAATTCGCGGTGTTTCCAGGGGGCGTAGTTCCTCAGACTCAGGAACAGGGAGTACAGCGGCACTGTCAAGAAGGCTGCGGCAAGATGGAGTGAGTGCAAGTTCGAAACATAAAAAGTCGTATAACCTACCCCACCACAGTGAAGGAGTCCGTTGCCACCAGGGCCCGTCGGGGTCATGGCTCAAGCCGCACGTAAGGTCGTCAGAGCCAGCGAGGCTGTGGTGTGATATCTTGGAGTAGGCGGTGGCGCCTATAGCAAGGCCGAAACCAAGGAATAACGAGTATATGCAAGAAAAGCAGACTCGAACAGCGCCGGAGACGATGTTGCGCGAGGAAAGTTCGAGACTGCCGCAAAGGACGATGAAGCCCTAAAGTTATCGGCTCAGTAGATGCGATGTACGAAGCGTCGGTGTGAGGCTCACGGGTAGAATAAGAACGACAGAACTGGAAGCAATAGCGGAGTAGCAGAAGTATCTTGAAGACGAGAGAGCAGCAGCTATAAAGCTGAATATGGTAGCGACGGTAATTCTAGCGGTGTTAGGTTAGCTTCAGGTTCATAGTTTGTGAGAACGGATGAACGCACTCGAAGACGTTGGAGTAAAGTTCGTTACGACCGGCGAACAGTTGAATGACGATGAGGAGACAGCCGAGGGGGAAGGACATGAGCGAGTCGATGAAAGAACCGTTGAAGCTGACGCTGCAGATCGAGGCTGAGCACGCGCCACCGATGAGAATGATTTGCCAATTCTTGTAGATCGGCTTCCGCAACATGAGCTTGTCAAGCTCGCTCGATGCATCCTTCACGGATATTTCGTCGTGGATAACCTGAGAGGACGATAGTTATTAGTCACAGTCGCGGAACAACTGAAAGCGACGCAAGGACATACCGTCCAGTACAGCTTGTGCGCCTCTTGCAGCTTTCCAATATCGAGCGAGCTGCCCTGCCGAATGAACTTGATGCTGCTGGTACTCGTTGATGGATCCTCGAACGAGATGAGCATCATGTCCGGCAGGTACATGCACGACAGCGGGGTATCGAGCACCTTCCCAGTCGCCTGGATCTGCGCCTGGAGCCGGTGTGTCGGCCCGCCGAACATCATCATCGCGCGCGCAAGCTTCAAGATGAACTCCTGCCTCGCCACGATTTCCGCAACGTGTCGCGTTATCTGGGAACAGCCGCAGTCGGTGAGCAACGTCCGGTCGAGCGCGCGGTGATGTGTCGTAAGATGCACGCACCCAAATTTCCGCCTTCTTGCGCTTCTGCCGCTTTTCTCTTTTCCTGTCTTCCGCGCCACTGAACTCGCCCTTCTCGCTCAGCCACTCGTCCGTCCCGAGGTCCGTCGCTGGCGTGCCAGGCGCCGTGCTCGGCGTCGCCGCCCGACTGGGCACCCACTTTGGCAGATCCTTGAGGACGCCCGTCCATTTTTGCCGCCCATGTCCGGGGCTATCGTTCGAACGATGCAACGGCGGCGGAGACTCGTCGGCGGGAGACGACGGCACCGATAACAGCGTAGGCGACCGGCTCTGCGTATCAAAATGCATGCTGCGCGAGCGCGACAGCGTCAACGACCGCTGGCTCTGCGAAGCCTTGGGCAGGCTGCTCTCGAGCGAATAGCTGTGCAATTGTTAATCAAAGCACGTAAGATTGCAGATCCTATCACGTACCGAGAGAGATGATAGCCCGGACGCTTGCAGTTGGGTGCGACTGAGGCGGGCGCTGGCGCGGCCACACCTGCGATGTTCCCAGCACTCGCTATCAGAGGACCGAACACGCCCGCGCCGCTCCGTGCAGCGGAAGGCCGGGCATCAGGAAGCCCCAGCGTGCGTGTCCAGGGGTGCGACGGCGGTCGGAGGGAGTTGGTCGAAGGGTTAGGCATGGAAGGCGAATACCCACTTCCCTCCGCGCGGTTCGGGACGGGCGGGGGAGGCATCAGCACCGCCGAGGACGTCGTCGACCCGCTCTCGTTGATGTTCGCCGTCTTCCCGCTGTACACGGACGAAGGACGCGATTCGTCCAGCGAGGACCGCGCGGGCGTGGACATCCCCGACTGAAAGCCGTTCGAGGGCTCGTAGAACGAGAGCAACGTCGACAGGACGCCCCTGGGGACGTCCCTCCTGTTCTCGTTGCGCACCTCCGCGCTCTTCTCCACGTCGCCTCCTGGTGAGTGACGCCCGGTGAACAATCCCTTGCGGGTCTGCCTGCCCCGGCGCTCCGAGTTGGCGAGTGGCTCCTGCGATCGGGAACGCTTGTGGCGCTTGCCGCCGCCACCGATGCCTCTTAAGAACCCGTACTTGTGTGCGCGCACTACCTTCTTGGCCTGTTCTTGCGAGTACTCTTCGAGGTCGACACCCGGAAGGCCGGCAGTTTCGTGTCGGTCGATGAAGTGCTCACCAGGAATCTCGTGCGAAGAAGGTTGAGGGCTGAGTTCTGGAGAAGTGGGGAGTGATGGCTCCGGGGACATAGCAGTAGGCGCGGCTGTCACGATCATGGGCCGACTGCTGGTGCCCTCTGACATGGAAGAGGACCGGTGGCGTTCGAGAGCGGAGGCGAGCGTCTCAAAAGCGTCCGGCTACAATGGCAACGGTTGAAGCGAGGAACAAAGGAGGCGTAAAAGGGACGTACATCCAAGGCGTGTTCGTCCAGTGCCCTCGATGAGGGAGAGCCGTCGGCCTCATCAAATACCCATTGAACCTTGCGAGGTGTCTTGTGGCCGGAGCGGCGCGTACCCCCGGGCGGCCTGTTGTCGGCGGGGGCGGTGGGATCGGCGGGGTTCATGTGTGGAGGAGAGTCCATGGCTGAATCATTTGTCGAGGAGGGGGTGGGAGAGAGGAGGATGCTCGCTATGGACGGAACATGATGCGGCGGGGAGGGCATGACTGTGAGCAGCAGTCGGGGGGAGCTACCGAGAGCAGTCCGGACTCACCAGGGCGTGAAATACTTCGGGTCTGAAACAGGTTCCAGGGGAAACGCGAGGAAGAAGGATGCGCACGGTCTCAAACGAAGATGGGACTGGGATGTCGTCTGGACGCCTTGATGTGTAGGGAAGCAACGGTTCGTGGTCAGGATGGGATTGGCCGGGGACAGCGTTATGTGTGAGCTTGCTGCGGAGGAGCGGGTCGGAGTAAATACGCCAGACCCACGAAAGACGGCTGAGGAGAGGGACGCAGACTCTGAGCCATTTCGAGAAGCGGCCCTCGATTTGGTCCAGGAAGGTAAATTTGCCGGTGCGCCCAAGCTTGATTGCCCTCGGCAGCGGCGTGCGAAGGCGAGAACCCGACAGACCTCTCTTTGACGTCAGTCCATTTCGAAAGACCCCGCCAGACCTCATCACCGGCCCGATAGTATATCCCGCCCCGCACCCCTAATCGGGCATATGCCCGCCTGGTCCGCCGCCCGCGCATTGCCGCGCCCGCCGCGCGTTTCCCCGCTCCGACGCACTGTGGACAGGGGGCAGATGTTGCAAATCCTGTTCGCCATGCTTGCGGGCCTAAGGTGCGTTGTCGCGCGTCCCTCATTTGAAAATTTCCATCTTCCTCAGCAACGCTGGCGGATTGCGTTCTCGTCCAACCATCATCGGTCCGCGACTCCAGCTGATAAGCCCGACACAAGGCGATCGTGGAGCCGGGGAGCGTCCGGGGCCGTTGCCGGACCCCTGCCGCGCGATGTTCCTCCAGCTCCTCGCTTGTTCAGACGCGCATGCGACATTGCTCGTGCGGTGGCACCCTCCTCGTCCGCGGAGGATGAGTAGGTCCCATGCTCACGTTGCGCAGCGCAACGTCGGACTTACGCCTCACTTCCTAACGTCTAACTACGTACGATTTACCTCTGAACAGCATCGACGAAGCGGACGAAGAGCGTCGAAGTGAGAGGTGAGCTCTAAAGGTAGCAACGTATGACCACGTACCGAGTTCTCCTTCCACACTGTTAAGCTTCGTGCTCCACCAACTCTCCCGTGCAGAATCAGGGTTCATTTGTCGGCCTATGTCAGCGCTGTATGTCGTCGCTGGCAATTGCAGGTGGGTCGCCGGAAATAGCGAAGGAAGCTTCTCCAGAGGCATTGTGGCGTTCGAAGGGCAACGGCGCGACGGCACGCCGGGGCGGCATGATACTCGCGCCTGAAACGAACGCTCGCACGCCCCGCAGTCTCCGCTGAGATGAACTGTGCACGTCAGCTTCCTCGCTGTTTTCATCGGGAGAGCCCCCTTCCACGTCTGTCCAGGAAGTGAGCGGGGTTGTCGCGAAGGTGGAGCAGGTCGAGCGCATAGCTTGCCACCAGGCCGTCATGTGGGTGTGCTGTCCGACGACCGGCTGCATGACAATCGACGGCTGGTACTTAGATGGTCGCATATCGCGCCTTCTCCTCATCCGAGGTAAGCATCGAAACATCCGTTGAAGATGCGAGGCGACTTACCAGTGATCCCGCCCCAGGCCCCGGTAGTCGGCGGTACCATACAGACGCCCCGCGACAATCTATACCTCGAGGTAAGACGGTGCATGCGGCTTTCAAGGGATTCAATGCACTGGGAAAAGTGACGACAGGGTCTCGGGACGAAGAGCGCACCACTACTGCCATTCCCTGTGCAGACACGTCCCCTACGTGGGCTAAGTTCCGTACCCACCCTCCAACCGGCGTGGGTGTCGTGGTGAGCAGAGGCTTCTCCTCTCCTCTCCAATCTGACCAAGCTGACACATGTCCACCCAGCAGAAGTGGAGGGCGTGGTTGGGGTTGCGTTTTCCCAGGTCGCCAGCGTGTTCCCCGACGGTCGTCGTTTGTGAGGAGGACGATATGAATACGCTGTCGTTTGACCATCAAATTCGAAGATTCCAGCATTTGCCACACGCCGCTGTCACTCTCGCCTTGGTTTGGGCAATTCGACTTCCTCGACGACCTCATGGAAGAAACCAGCATTTCCTGCAGGCCGGTCGTAGGCACACTTGAAGAGTTTTCTTGCGTGTATGGCCGTACCACTTGGTTCGCCTCCATTTGTTCCGTAGTTGTTTTCCTGAGCTGATTCGTACACAGCTGCGACCAGTATCATGAAGCTCAGCAGAGCAGGGCCACCGTCAGAGTATCAGCCGGAGCGAGGCGGAGGTAACATGGAGACGGTGTTCACCCATATCAGCGAGGTTGAAGCTCAAGCCAGCCATAGCTCCCTCGCCGCTACCTCTTACATGCGCCGCAGCCAATATTATAGCGGTCTCACGTGTCCTTCTGGTGAGATGGAACCGGCCGTTGCCTCGCGCGGTCGGCGAGGAACCAGCCAGCGGAGAGACAAGTATTCGACCACTTTGCAGAGTTGATAGCCACAGTTTCAAGCCCATTTGATTGTAAGTGAACCAAATCCCCGTCATACGTGGGATTACGTCGCAGAAAGTTGGCCACAGCTCACTTGAACCTTTCTCACAGGTCGCGTGCTGATGAGATGCCATCGAAGAACTGTATCCGACGGTAAGTTCACTTTCGACTCATGAGTCCGTGGTCGCATGCGCTCCTCACGTCCTCATTCAGCGTTCTATATGGGCACACAAAGCGGAGGGAGTCCTGCTTCCCACAGAACTAGCTCGACTCACCATACATCTCCCCTTATCGAAGGACGAGATATGAGAATACCGAAATGGCGTGCCCCTCTCCCTACACCTACGATGCAGGTATGTCAGCCGAGTGCGACCATACATCTGCCAACTTCGCGGCAAACCGCACTTCCTCTCGAAAGGCCGTTTCCTCGTGTTCGTCTTCCAGGACTGCGGGCGCGACATGTGGACGACCACGAGCGGCAGACCTGTCAGCGGCGAAGAGTCCTGGCCGCACCTCCGTTCCACACACGGCAGCCCATATGACTTTCCCCTCCCAAACCTCGCCGATCCTCTCTTCCAGCCTGTCGATTTCCCAGCACGCGCATTCTCGGTCGTCCAAGTATCAGGCTCTCGGCGCAAAGTCCAGCTCGACGCTCCAGCTTTGTATGCATCGTGCCCTGCCGCGGGGCTATCCGCTCCTTCGGTGAGCCTGCTGACCCAGCTCGACCTGTGAGAACCGCGAAGGGACGCCCGCCTGGGCCAATCGTGACCTCCCCGCACTGGATTGCGGCGCAAGTGTTCCGATATCGCAGCCCCCGGGCACTGTGTTTGGCACAACAGTGCCGCTCAAATGCCGGGCGTTAATACACGTGTGTACCGCGGGCTACTACAAGTACATCGTCCAAATGTAGTTGTAATCATCGTACAGTCCTTGCACGATGTTCCAGGCTCATGAACCAGCACTCTAGTGGTTCAAGTTCAGTGTCGAAAGACAGTCGTTCCTTGAGGATATATGAGAAGGCGCCGCTGAGAGGCGGGGTACAAGCGCCAGCCTTCGGGTGCTACTTCGAAGCCTGTCAAATTTTCAAGTGTAGCACGCACCGGACACGAGCAAGACACGAGGAACTCCACGACGATCGTTCGCTTATACCGGACACAGGTGTGCCTCAAGATTATTCAATGCGGGGGTGCAAAAGCTCCGACGCATGGTATGTGTCCGCGACAGTGAGCACTTGTAGTCTCACTATATGCGTATCAAGCCGTTCAGCCACACGCTGAATCGTTCAGCCCAGCAAAATATGCACAGCACATGAGACTCACTTCGAAGGTCCAGACTGGTTTTTCGTTGGAATCTCAGAGGGTACTTATGGCGTAACGTAACATTGCGATATCATGCTAGTGTTTTTCAGGGCCTCTAATCCGACAAGCTTATCATTACATCCTTCGTGGAACTGAGTTTTGTTGCTTCTGCTCGTGGATCGAAAGTCCACGGTGATCTTGGTAATAAGCCGTTCTTCCGGCGTGCTAGTGAAGGCTGTGCACGAAACATGAGAATTGAGCGTTGATTGCAACTGGCGATCAATTGTGGGTCTAAGCTTACGTTCTACCGGCCTACAGTATCATCCGGCATGGCCTCGCATATTGAACTTGCCGCTAAAATGAAACAGGTCTTCCGGTTTTTATGTTGTGGACTCGTGCATGCATCTGCGGCAGCACGGCATCGTTCGGCCGTCTCCTTTGACCATAGCAGTGTCTGGGGTCTGACCTCCGTCGCGGACAGGACGCATGAGATTCGACACCATTCCAACCGTAGTGTCGTATTAAATTCATGGAGGTAGTGTAGTCATCGTCTAGTGGTCGAAGTAAGGGCAAGCAGAGGTGGAGGAGTGAAGGAGACAAAATGAAACGGTGCAATCTTGTCTCAATTAGCGTGCACGCACCGTGCGAACTCTATCAGAAATGAGAATAATAATCATCCACCGACTTTGGCTCTTTCCCCTCCTCCCACCCCTCCGTCCACCTTCCCCATCCCCGTCGTCGTCGCAGTTCGCGACGATGGCTACAACACCACCCCAACACCCGTTTTTCACCCATCTGGTCGCTCTCTTATCCGTCTACGAGCTCGGCCCCTCCCTCCCGACGCCCATTCCGAAATATGACGGCCCGAGCGATTGGCAGATCGAGAGCATCATGCGCTCTTTGAGCGCGATGGCTCGCCGGATGTACACCGCAGAGGAGGCCTTGAACTCGATACGTGCCGCCGACGCCTGCGGGCCAGAGTCGAAGAAGCGGCGGAGCGTCGGAGACAGCCCTCCTATGTCCACCTCCGGCTCGTCTCACAGCGACAGCACGTACGCGGAGACGAGCAGCTACCCGAATGGTTCGTCGACTTCCCCCTTCTTCACCCCCACCAGCTCCGTCGAGAGCTTCGAGGATGGAAGCGTCAAGGACGTCGAGATGTCCGACAGCTCGAGCGACGTCAGCGAGCCCACGCCGCACCCGGCCGCTGCTCCTCACGGACGCACCCCCAACGGCATGACTATTAACTTGGACGGCGTAGTGAACCCTCTGGACCACGTCCGCCGCCCTGGCAGCAACCCGGCAAACGTCTCTTCGGCACCCCCCTCCGTCCAGGCCGACCATGTGTCGTGCCCCGGCTGTGGCAGAATTATCACGGACACCGCGACCATCTCGAAGATTGTAAACATGTCTTCGGGCGACATCACCTCCCCCCTCGTCGTACCCCCTGGTCCCCTCGCAGCGGCAGCGTTCGAAAGCGGCATGAGCGCCGTGGACGAACTCAAACTACTCAAGACCCAGGTCCAGGACGTCGCGCGCGTTTGCAACGCTGTCGCTCGGGGCGATTTGTCTCAGAAGATCACCGTGCCGGTGCAGGGTGTGGTTATGATCCAGCTCAAAGACGTCATCAACGCTATGGTGTGCTGATTAGCTTTCGCTTATGGAGCGCGCGCTGATCCGCCTTGCATAGGTCGACAAACTTGGTCAATTCGCAAAGGAAGTCACTCGGGTCAGTCAGGAAGTCGGCACGGAAGGGTATGTAGCCGACTCCCCGTCGACGATCTCCCGTAAGCTTACATCTCGCGCAGCAAATTGGGCGGTCAGGCACTGGTACTCGACGTCGAAGGCACATGGCGGGAACTCACGGGCGTTGTCAACAAATTGGCGGCAAACTTGACGAACCAGGTACGGTCAATCGCAAAGGTCACGAAAGCTGTCGCATTGGGAGACTTGTCGAAACAAATCGAAGTCGACGCACGCGGAGAAATTTTGGAACTAAAGAATACAGTCAACGGAATGGTCGTCAGACTAAGAGCGTTAGCGGCAGAAGTCACACGGGTCACCATGGAAGTCGGTTCTAAAGGTCAATTGGGAGGTCAGGCGCACGTACCGGACGTCGAGGGAGTATGGTTAGAGTTGACTCGAAACGTGAGTGCGGTCTCAGATCTTCCGTGATCACTACTGATACGACTCACCGTGCAGGTCAATCGAATGTGTTCAAGTTTGACAGATCAAGTACGGTCCATCGCCAAAGTTACAACTGCCGTCGCCCGCGGAGACTTGACTCAGAAGATCGACATAGAGGTCGAGGGCGAGATGCTCACCTTGAAACGGACGGTCAATTCCATGGTGGATCAGTTGAGCGCCTTCGCATCCGAGGTCACACGTGTCGCATTGGAGGTTGGAACGCAGGGCATCTTGGGAGGCCAGGCGCGAGTCGAGGGCGTGCAGGGTACCTGGGCCGACTTGACCAGGAACGTCAACGTGCGTAGATCCTCTTGATTTTCAGGGCCTAGGCGTTTATCATGACGAAACGCGAACAGAAAATGGCTACCAATCTGACGGATCAAGTGCGGTCTATCTCCGAGGTCACCAAGGCCGTTGCAAACGGAGACTTGAGCCGGACCGTCAACGTCGACGTGCAGGGTGAGATGCTGGACCTCAAGACGACCGTCAACCAGATGGTGGCCCGTCTATCTACACTCGCTAGCGAAGTCACACGTGTATCCTTGGAGGTCGGAACCGAGGGTATCATGGGTGGCCAGGCCTCCGTTCCGGATGTTCAAGGTGTCTGGAAGGTATGTCTCCATGCATTTTGGCGACTACGCAGAGGATTGATAAAGGCTGTCGTCGATAGGGCTTGACCGACAATGTCAACCTGATGGCTATGAACTTGACGAACCAGGTGCGGTCGATCGCGGAGGTGACGAAAGCCGTCGCTGGCGGTGACTTGACCAAGCGCATCACCGTTGACGTCCGCGGAGAGATGCTGGACTTGAAGGAGACGGTCAACGGCATGACGGAGAGCTTGAGTCTGTTCGCCGACGAGGTCACGCGTGTCGCGAAGGAGGTCGGTACGGAAGGTCTGTTGGGCGGTCAGGCGCAGGTCAACAACGTTGGCGGTACCTGGAAGGTAGGCCCATATGCGCGATGCGATCGGGACACTGGCTGACTTAGGTTGTCTACAGGACTTGACAGACAATGTCAACGTCATGGCGTCCAACGTACGTGCCTTCAGGGTGTGGCCTGCATGGCTTGTAACTGATTGCGTTTGACTCTAGTTGACCTTACAAGTGCGGACCATCGCACAGGCCACGGTAAGTCCCACTCGTGGTACGATTGCATTCTTTGCTCATCCGTTTTGGGACATCGTAGCGTGCGGTAGCGAAGGGCGACTTGACGCAGAAGGTCACCGGCGTCCCGGTCTCTGGAGAGATTCTTGATCTCGTCAACACGATCAACAGCATGATCGACCAGTTGGCCATCTTCGCTGCCGAGGTGAAGAAGGTCGCGCGCGAGGTCGGTACCGAAGGAAAGCTCGGGGGCCAGGCCGAAGTCGGCAACGTCGAGGGTATTTGGCAGGAAATCACGTACGCCGATCACTACGTCACAGAAGCGGGCTGCCCTGACACCGTCCCTGCAGCATGTCCGTGAACACGATGGCAAGCAATTTGACGACACAAGTCAGAGGTTTCGCGCAGATCTCCGCAGCAGCCATGGACGGTGACTTTAGTCGATTCATCACGGTCGAGGCTAGCGGAGAGATGGACTCGTTGAAGACGCAGATCAACCAGATGGTGTCCAACTTGCGCGACAGCATTCAGAAGAACACCGCGGCGAGGGAAGCTGCCGAGTTGGCCAACCGTAGCAAGTCGGAGTTCTTGGCGAACATGTCTCACGAGATCAGGTACGTGGAGCTCGACATGTGTGGAAACAGCGAGCTTACCACGTTGCAGGACACCGATGAACGGTATCATCGGTATGACGGAGCTCACGCTCGACAGCGACCTCAACAGGTCGCAGCGCGAGAACCTGCTCTTAGTCCACAGCTTGGCCCGCTCCCTGTTATTGATCATCGACGACATCTTGGATATCTCGAAGAGTAAGTATGTATCCAACTTGGGCGAGACTCTATGCTGACCTCTCCGCAGTCGAGGCTGGACGTATGACGATGGAACAGGTGTCCTACTCGATCCGTCAGACCGTCTTCGGTATCCTCAAGACATTAGTCGTGCGGGCCTCCCAGAACCAGCTCGACCTCACCTACGACGTCGATCCCGATATTCCTGATCAGCTCATCGGTGACTCGTTGCGCCTGCGCCAGGTCATCACCAACTTGGTTGGTAATGCCATCAAGTTCACCCCGTCGAAGGTCTCTCGCAAGGGTCACGTTGCACTTAGCTGTCGGCTGCTCGCGAAAGACGACATGCACGTCACGCTGGAGTTCTGCGTATCCGACACGGGTATCGGTATCGCCAAGGACAAGCTCACCATGATCTTCGATACCTTCTGTCAAGCAGACGGCTCCACCACTAGGGTAAGTCGTTATCCTATTCATTTGGGAGATCCGGTGAGCTGATCTGCGCCTCGTCGACTTCCAGGAGTACGGTGGTACTGGTCTCGGGTTATCCATCTCGAAGCGTCTCGTCACGCTCATGATGGGTAATATGTGGGTCGAGTCCGAAGTCGCGAACGGGTCCAAGTTCTTCTTCACCATCACCTCGCAAATCAGCCCGCTGTCGATGGAGGCGACGCTCACGAAGATGTCGCCGTTCCAGAAGCGCAGCATTCTGTTCGTGGATACCCTCTTCGACCGCACCGGCGTCGTACAGCGCGTCCTCGAGCTCGGCTTGAGGCCGTATGTCGTGCACAGCGTCGCGGAGGTCGCGGACAAGACGACTTGCCCGCATATAGATACCATCGTCGTGGACTCTCTGCTCGTCGTACGTGTCCTCAATCCTCTCCTTTCATCGTCCTATGCTCACATACGGATGTTAGACCGAGAGCCTGCGCGAGCATGAGCACCTGCGTTATATACCCATTGTCTTGCTGTCCCCCGTACGTCCATCTATCCTGTCTGTTTCGACCGTCCATCTGATCACGCTTCTCACATAATAGGAATCGAGCCCCCGTCTGAACCGTGAGTGGCTTACGTTCGCGCATCAAATCCAGATGTTGAACAGTGCTACAGTCAAGTGGTGCCTGGATAACGGCATCTCCTCCCAAATCACTACCCCCGTGTCCGAGCAAGACCTCGCGTCTGCGCTCATCTCCGCTCTCGAATCGAACACCGTCACGCCAGTCGTGGCCGAGAACGACGTGCCGTACGACATCCTGATCGCCGAGGACAACTTGGTGAACCAGAAGCTCGCGGTGAAGATCCTCGAGAAGTACGGCCACCAGGTCGAGATCGCCGAGAACGGCCAGTTGGCGGTCGATGCGTTCAAGGCACGGGTCCAGAGGAACAGGCCGTTCGACGTCATCCTCGTAGGTCCTGTTCATAGTGAGAAACGGAACGGTCCCTGACGAGAGCTGGATAGATGGATGTGTCCATGCCGTTCATGGGTGGTATGGAGGCTACGGAGCTTATCCGCACGTACGAGCAGACCCACGGTCTAGAGCCCACACCTATCATCGCGCTAACGGCGCACGCAAGTGAGTAGCCCGGGTCAGCTTGACGTGCTACCTCATGCTGACCATCCTCTCTTCTAGTGATCGGCGATCGTGAGCGCTGCTTGCAAGCCGGCATGGACGACCACATCACGAGTACGTAGTGCTATCGCACACGAGTCTTTGCTTCTGGTAACTGACCGTCTCCCTCCCTCCCTCGCAGAGCCACTGCGTCGCAGCGACCTCATGAACTCCATCAACAAGCTCGCAGGCGAGAGGAAGATGGCGTTGGCGCGGAACCGGGTGCAGCACCGCTCGTCGTTCCCCATGCAGGCCCTCCTGCGCGAGTTCCGATGACTCGGCTCGCCCCACGGCCGCACACCCTAATGATACCTGTCCCCGCCCGTCCCTGCGCCCCGTATATCGGCCTTGATTTCTCTCCGCATGTATTACCACCATCTCCTGCTATGTCTCCTCTTATCCTTCGCTCGCTCGTATAGTCATGTGTCTGTGTCTCAGCTCCTGTCTCCGTCTCACGCCTCCTGCTTCCCTCGCTCACACTTCAGTCCCCCGCATTCACGTCGCATCTTTGTATTGTTCTGTCTTGTCGTATGTTAGCACCTTGCGCCGTACACTTTGGGCCCTCCCGGAAGGGTCTGACCGTATGATAGTCTCGTGTGTACGCTCATGCATGATTTCTCCAATCCATTATATTCTCCTCGCATTTCGTTTCCTCCCGATGTCTTCGAACTGCGGGTGGGTTCAAGTTGCAAGCGACTCTAGAGGGTCACCACACTGTTCACCACCATGGGCTAGTACGTACGATTGTCTTCCGCTTTCGTCTACCACGGGCGCTTATTGGCAGTATGATCACTCTGCAGTGGCTTCGAGCCTTGAGCTTGAACAGCGCTCACCTCTCGTTGCCCAGCTTTCAAACGGGTTCATTCAAACATGCGCCCCTTCATACGATCCCCTCGTCTACAAATGAAGCAACTCTTCAGGAACCTGCCTAGGCTTGGCGTTCGCCGCTTCTCTCTTCATAATGCTTCACAGGCACCACCTCCTCCGTCACCACATACCTCCTCGGTGCGACGTTGGGAGGACAGCGAAGAGCTTCTAGAGGACTATGATCCCTCCGTAAACGGGTACTACCCACTCAAGATTGGGGATGTACTTGGGCAACACTACACAGTCGTCCAAAAGTTAGGATGGGGTGTGTACTCGACCGTGTGGTTGGTCAAGGATCAACGGTGCGCAATATTTCTCTAATGTTGAGCACGTTGTTCACATCGACCGGGAGCGTCAGCCACGAACACCCGACGTTCCATGCGCTCAAAGTTATGACCAGTACGTCGTATCTCTATCTCTTGCTTCACTGTGGTCAAATGGTATAACGCTAGCGCCACTGCTGCAGGAGTCGCCACGGAAGCCCAGAGCAAGCTCCACGAGCTTGATTTTCTGGGACAGATGCACGCAAAATCCCCGCAGCATCCTGGATATGCGCATGTCGTCCATCTGAAAGACCACTTCTATCAAGACGGCCTCACCGGGCGTCACCTCTGCCTGGTGATGGAACCGCTGCTAGAAGATCTGCGTGTGTTCTCCCTGCGTTGGAGGCATCGCCTTGTGCCATTGCCTGCAGTTAGATGCTTCGCTCGCCAGATTATTTTGGGCTTGCAATACCTCCATGATGAATGCAACATCATACACACAGGTAACGCAGTAGCAGAGTAGTGTGCTTGACCTTTTTAACACGTATATCGGTAGACATCAAACCTGCCAATGTCCTACTCGCTCCACCGGGCGACCAGTCATCGTTCTTCGCCAACGTGGGCCTTGACGCTGACGTTAAGACTTCAGACGCCAAGGGCCCAAACGGTGCCGTAGTCACTCGCGTCCGCAGCATGCCCATCCCATATCCCATGTCTGACTGGGCCCAGACTCCGGAGTCCGTCGAATCGTGGCGGGCAGTTCAGGCCCAAATTGGCGACGTAGGGGTCGGTACGTGACCAACCCTTGGATCCTTGTCATTCCCCAGGCTCAAGCCATTATGCCGTTTAACAGCCTGCTGGGCGGACAAAGTCTCCGAACATTTCACAGAGATCATTCAAACCCCAGCAATGCGCGCCCCCGAGGTTGCCCTCGGTTCTGGCTGGGGCAAACCCGCCGACATCTGGAGTCTGGGATGTACGGTGCGTGCAATTTGTAGCCTACAGTCGACCGCCGCCGAGCTGACGCGAGATAGCTATACGAGCTGTACATGGGACGTTCCCTCTTCGCACCGACCATTAGTGATCTGGCCGTGCCGACTGTGCACGCTATCGCCTTCGGACAATATCCGCCTCAGCTAGTGCAGCGTGCGAAGCATCGGGACACGTTCTTCAAACCAGACGGTCAGCATTCATACGCCCCCTCCTCCGAGTCCCCGTCTTGGCTGGTCTGACACGTACTCATCACTGCTATACAGGCACATTGAAGATTGCTGTCGAGGGAACGGCGCCCTATGAAAATCTTATCCGCCAGCGGAACGCGCCGGACGCGGCTGCCTTCGTCGACTTCCTTGGACGCACCTTCGCTTTGGAGCCCGCCGAGCGCGCGACGTGCGGCGAGTTGCTCTCCCACCCCTGGCTCAATATGTAGGCTGCGAGTGCAACCTGCGCTTCCGGCGCGCTATTCTCGTTGGTTCAGCCTTCTGTCTCGGTGACGGCCCGTGCGTATCAGCGATTTCATGTCTCTGTGCATGTCTGCAAGCGGAGACCATCGAAATGCAGTACGCTTTGCCGCATCGGCGTCATAATATCACTGGTCATAGCTTCGTGTGCCTTCTGGTCTACCTTTCGCCTACTAGTGTAACGTACATAGAAGCCTTCCGGAAGCCTATCGCTATTATGATTTTAATATGTCTCTGATGTGTGCTCCGTGTTAAGTATGATATATGACTACCGCAACTTGGAAATTATGACACGACAACAAGTTGAAGCAGCCGTCATATAATGGGCGCTCCCAAGGAGCGCCGCCAACGACGTGCTCGCAGCCGCTTCAAGCGGCTCTCCCATCACCATCTCTGGCAGACTGTCCCGCTACAGCTTGGATACCGCCCTGCTTCGAACAAAGACCCTGGCGGCATAATCTGAACACTCTCCGGGCCTGACGAGTGGCCCTTACTCTGAAGTATTTCCGCAACCGGGCTGGGAAGAGCGCCATGCTCGGCTTGTGCTTCTCCAGATTCGTCCTTTCGGTCTTCTGCCTCGTCTTCCTAGTAGCTGCGCAGGACGCCCCTGTCACTGAGTTCTTTGAACGGCATGGCTCCTCGCACACGAATAACTGGGCTGTGCTGGTCTGCGCGTCACGGTACTGGTTCAACTACAGAGTGCGTCGCGCCCCCGCCTTGTGCACAACCCCGCCCTGAACGCGCCCACAGCACATGTCCAACGCGCTCGGAATGTGAGTCGTGGCTATCATAGGAGAGAGGGCAGGGCGGAAGATTGAGCTGGGTGTTGCCTGCAGGTACCGCACGGTGAAACGGCTAGGGATCCCGGACTCGAACATCATCCTCATGCTCGCGGACGACGCGGCGTGCAACGCGCGCAACAAGTTCCCCGGGTGTGTGTACTCGAGCTCAGCGAAGACGCTCGACCTGTACGGCGACAACATCGAAGTCGACTACCGCGGGTACGAGGTCACCGTTGAGAACTTCCTCCGTGTTCTTACAGGTACGCCCCCTTCCTCTGCTCCTGCTCCCGGAGTGCGTGTATGAAACGACTGCTCGGTCTCCGCAGGGCGCGTGGACCCGTCGGTGCCGCGCTCGAAGCGGCTGCTCACGGACGACCGCTCGAACGTGTTCATCTACATGACCGGGCACGGCGGGAACGAGTTCCTCAAGTTCCAGGACAACGAGGAGATCAGCGCGTTCGACATTGCGGACGCCGTCGCGCAGATGTGGGAGAAGAAACGGTATGTGCACTCCCATTCACCCATACCCGTTGTGTTGCTTCTCACGTTCGTGCTGCTACAGCTACAACGAGCTGTTCTTCATGATCGACACTTGCCAGGCGAATACGATGTACTCCAAGTTCTACTCCCCGAACGTGCTCGCGACGGGCTCGTCCGTCATCCACGAGAACTCGTATTCGGTACGGTATGCATGTGCTCCACCGTCTATCCAGTCCTACTGATGGGGCCTTTGCAGTACGAGAATGACCGGGACATCGGCGTGGCGGTCATCGACACCTATACGCACTACATCCTCGAGTACATGGAGGGCATTAACAAGACGAGCCAGGCGACAATGCAGGACCTCGTACGTCCCAAACACATCCATCGTATCGCGGTAGAGACTAATCTACTCTGGATTCCGGAACACAGTTCGATACGTACGACCCGGTCAAGATCAACTCACATCCCGGTGTGCGCGAGGACCTGTTCCCGCGCTCGCTCCGCAACACGCTCGTCACCGACTTCTTTGGCGGCGTCGTGCAGGCCGAGGTCCTCCTACCCCCAGTTTCAAATCTTGACGCCCCACCGCCGCACATTCGGGCCTACACGCCGTCTGAGGCGGACATGTACGAAGATACCAACCTCACGCAGGCCGCGGAAGTCGGTATACTGTCCAGTGCGCCATTTCTCGCGGCGTTGCGGGACAGGCCAGAGTCTGCGCTGGGGGCGCCGCTGGCGCGGGGTGTACGTGCGTGGGCGTCGAGCGCAGTTGTCGTGCTGCTTGTGGGCTGGATCGCTACCAGAAAATGAAGCATATGGATTTTTTGGAGTTCTCGACCGCGGCTGCACTCTGACGAGAATGCGCACGGACCAAGAGGTTTTGATGTGGTATGCCGATGAGTGTGATCGAATGGTTGTAAATAGCTGATTTATTCTCTATCTGGCGTTGCGCGGAAAGCCAGCGTACAGTTGTAGATACATGGCTCAATGGCTGGAACAACGGCGAAGCGCTCAAGCTCCCTCTGCATCGCGTTCGCTGCCTATCTTAACAACTACCGTCATCACCCGCCTGGTGAAATATGACGCGACCGCCATTCGCATTTCTCAAGCTATGCGCTAAGCTCTAGGCAACGAACACTACACTACTACAGCTAGCTCAGATAGCGAGCTGGCGTTCACGTTAATTTGTACCCCTGGCGAACCGAAGCAAACCTGCGCTGTGTAGAGTGCACACTTATACTTTCGCCATCTGCCGTCTCTGATATTTTGTGTCGAGAGGAGTTTCAATCAGTAGTCGCGGCCAGCTTGGAGCGGCGGAAACTTCCGAGTCTGAGAGGTGCTACCACGCGGCCCGCAGTGTGCCACTGAGTACAACTTGTCTCTTGACCCCCGCCACCCCACTTGTCGAGAGCCGCCTAAACGCGTTTATCGAGGGCATATCCTGTGAGTACGCGTAGCATCGGTATATATGGCAATTGGATGTTAACATAGTTGTAGTAGTGAACGGTTGTCGACTTGGGTCGGTAATTATGGACGCGACTATAGACACACGGTAAGAGGTCCGATTTGACGGGAGATGTCTTTGTCCTCATAACATACCGTGTATTGCCATAGCATATCCGGGGCATCCGCTGCGGACGGTCTCCCCGAAACACAAGTGTTGAGAGCAGATGGCTGGCGCGGTCCATACTACGACGGCCTATCTCCCGTCGCATCCGTCGCAGCTCCTCAGGACAGACCGATCGGAGAAGCCCGGTTGTCTTTGTTGAAACGAAAACAGGAACTCGAGAAGGAGCTGCGGAGCGTCCTTACTCTCCTCAACGCAGGTGTCCCCATCCACACGCTCCCCGTTGAGCTGCTGGCCGAGATCTTCAAAGCGACGCAACCGGAACTCGGACGTGAAGATGGAGCGGCGCAGCCCTGGCTCGGGTACCTGCTTGTCTGCCGCTACTGGTTCACCGTCGGCGCTACCACTCCTATGTTGTGGAATTATCTGTACGCGAAGCCAAGCTTGAACTACCTGCGCACCTGTCTCGCTCGCTCCAAGGACGTCAAGATCGACGTCGTCGTTCCCGATGTGCCCCGGATGGTCCCCGAAGTGATGTTCTACATCCTCCCGCACCTCCATAGGGTCCGGTCGCTCATGTTAGGCACCGTTTCGGCCGCGAATAGTCCGCACCTGAAACGCTTTCTTCAGGAAACGATGCCTGCGTTGGAGCTGTTCAGCGCTGTATTGGGCATTGGCATGTTGCACAGCAACATGATAGAGTTCACCCCCGAACGTTTCCCGAAGCTGGTCAATGTCTCGGTCGACGGGATCTACCTGGTGAAAACAGCGGCTTTTCGACGCCTGAAGGTCCTGCAGATCTACGGTCAAATCGAGTTATTCCCAGTAATGACAACGGACACGCTCACTGATCTACTGCGGGAGCTTACTAGCATCGAAGAGCTTCGTATCTACCACATGATATGCTACCGCGATGACCCCGCCATTCCCCGCCCTACACCTACCGCACGGGTGATACTACCGAGCCTTAGAACACTAACCCTGCGTAACTTCGGGTCGCCGGTCACCGAACACGTCCTCTCTGTGATCTCCATCCCTCCGTCGTCAACTGTCCATATCTATGCTCTTGCCGACATCCAACCAGGGGGTGGTGTGGCGCCGTTCAGCGCTGGAGGCACCCGTAGCCTCCTGCCCGCCGATCGAACAGGCCTACCCATCCTCTCCAGCGCTACCGAGGTGTTCATCGACTCGACCGGGGCATCCGAGAGAGGCCACGTTGTAAAGCTGTCCGGGCCTCCAACGCCCGCCGGGCGTGGCTGCCTCAAGCTCGTCAGGGAGCTCCACCTTGAAGAATATCTCGACCACCTGCGAGCGCATCCCCTGCCCCCCGACCTCACGGACGTCTGCCGCGACGCCCCGATCCAGGCCATGCGCATCGAGGTGGAGGCGGAGTCGTGCGAGCGCGTCAGCTGGCGCGACGCGCTCGCGCCCTTCGTCGCGCTGCGCGAGCTCGCCGTCTTCGGGGAGGAGGGCAGGCTGCGCGGGCAGGGCTTCACGGACTACGGAGGCGGCGGGCCCTCCGCCGCGCCCGTCTTCTCCGGTCTCGACCCGGACGCTGCGCCCGTGGACACGCCCGTGGAGGCTCGGCTGGTGCTCCCGGAGCTCCGCAAGCTGCGCGTCGAGGGCTTCTCCGCGATGGATGGGGCGCTGCTTCCGACGGTGATGAATTTCCTGGAACGCAGGCGGGCCGCACTTGGGCGCCCGAAGGCTCTCGAGATTCTGTCGCTCAAGCTCGGAGGCCAACGGCGGCCGCAGTTTTCCTTGCAGCTGAGGGAGATGTACACGCAGGCGCTGTCGGAGTACGTGGACGTTCTGACGTTTGAAACCTGGAAAAGTGGGCGATGAGGATCCGGCTATCGTTGAAGGTGAGCACTTGGCGGCTCTCATTGATTATAGGTGGTCGGCGCGTGCCTATTATGACGCCTCCGCGAACAGCCGGCAAATGGGGCTTCTGTCGATATGTACAGTACTGTTGTATTATGTGTTTGTACTCGCTAAATCCCGCAATTGCTTCCTGGTGCGAAAATCTAGAGCCGCGAGCGAAAGATACATTGTTAGACAACAAAGCTAGCTACAGACTCTATCCATCCCTCCGGCCCCTGCCGGCGCACACATAGCCACCCAGCCTTGGAGTCCAAGCCCCTAGACGGCGAGCGATCACGCAGTGACGGCCTTGGCCTCTGTGGCGCCAAAGTCCTGGTCGACCTCGAGGTCCTCGCGCGTGACGTTGTGACCAAAGTAGCGCCAGATGAGGTGCACGTCGAGGTCTGCGGGCTCCTTGTCCCGGATGCCGATCATGCCCTGGAACTGGTACACGCTCTTCGTCTGTGTCCTGCTGTCAGCGCTCGCGTCACCGGGGAGAGATGAGGGGGAACTTACGAGGCCGAGAGAGACCTTGATCGCGGGTGCGCCGGGGACGTACTTTTGCAGCTCCAGATCCTCTTCCGCAGCGGCCTCTGTGGGTGCGGAAGGGGCGTGGGGGGCGTAGGGGGCGAATGGCAGTTGCTGCAGCAGCCGTTCTCGGGACTCGCTCTCGTGCTGAGCACGCTTAACGAGCTTCAAAATATTGCGTGCGGCCACTTCGCCCTGCGTGCCGCGGCATCAGCATTGACGCCCGGAAGTAGCGGTAGGATGGGACGCACCTGGAAGAAGGCGTTGTGGCCTGCGTTGACCGCGCCGAATGCGTCGGCGGCGTCGCCGATAGCGAAGATGTGCTCCGCCGCGACGCGCGTGTGCGGGTCTTCTTCGATCGGCTCCGGCTCTTCTTCCTCTTCCTCGAGTTCCTCGTGCTCTTCGGCATCGACGACCTGAGACGAGGATGGCTCAGCGAGCTCCCGTTCCACGGCGGGCGTCGTGGGCGCCTCAGACGCGGGCTCGGGTGCAGTGAAGACCTCCACAGGCAGCGTTGGCTCCTCGTGGTACCCAGCGAGGGGCGCGGCGAGCTGCAGCGTACGCCGCACGCGCGCCATGCCCTTGTTCGGGCCGTCTTGGACGACCACATCGGGGAAGGTCTGGCCCAGCAGAGTCGTGTTCGGCGTCTGGCCCGTGCACAGCAGCTGTGGAGTAACTGTATGAGCGTGCTGCCTTCCCGCGATGGTGGGGTGGGGCTTACCACGAGCTCGGCGCGGATCTCGCGGCCGCTCTGTGTGCGGGCGACGCGCTCGGCGCCGGTGCTCTTGTCCTGCAACGAGGAGAGGTCGAGGCGGTCGCCGAGGATGGTGCATACGTTGAGCGACGACAAGGTAGAGAGGACTATGCGGACATAGTGAGCATGCTACGACGGGAGCCGTATAACGTGCGCTGCTTCATGTCGCGCCAAGTAGGAAACCCGTCTTCCGCCGAGAACAGGATGTAATATCTCGATCCCAGCGCGTACCGCAGGGTCGCGCATGGGGAAAGTGATGGCAGGGGACAGAAGACGAGGACGCTGTCCCCGACGACGCTCGGCTTATATACGTGCAGACTAGGTCGAGAAGCGAATAAGCATTTGGCACAGCGCGGACACAATGTCGTCATGCATGCCGATCACTGTCGCCGACAGCTTCTTTTTTGGCGTAGGAGCCAGATCGAGATCGGCTGCGACGTGCCTGGGACACCAGTGCAGGTGAACCTCAGAGGCACAACGATGCCACATCGCGTTGTCGAAAGAACAGGAGCGTGCAGAGCTCGGCGGACGTACTCACTTTCTGTGTGCATGTCTTCATCGAACCGTGGGAGGAGGCGGTGCCGGGAATGGAGGAGTGTGACCTGAGTTGCGGGGTAAATCTCCGCGATGTCGGTCGCATATTCTGTGTGTATTCCTCGTCAGCATTCCGCTATTATTGAGCGCAGGAAGGGTATGAAGGCGGCACAGGGTACGGCAGATATCCTCATTTAGAAGATGATCCTGGAGGACACGGGCGCCTAGATGGTCCGCACGCTGACACCGTGCACACACCGGCAGCCCGGGTACTCTCCTCATCAGCACCCGTCCAGGGAAAAGATACACAGAGGCGAGGAGGGAGCGGGAGTAATCAGAGGAAAGCACTCACGGATGCCGAGAGCCCCTCCGCCGACGACGAGCACGCTCGACGCGCGTTCGACCCGGGCCTGAAACTTCTTGAGCCAGGCCACCCCGCCCTCCTTCGTTCCCCGCACGATGTCCACGACGCCGTCCTTCTCGACCTCGTCCGCGACGGGGCCCCAGAGGTTGATGGGCGAGGGCAGGTGGCTGCCAAGGGCGTAGACGAGGTATTCGAAGCGGAGGACGCAGTCGGAGATGCCGTGCTCCGGGAAGGCCCTGTCGAGCGTGAGCTCGTGCGCGCCGAGCGACACGACGCTCGCATGGAGCATCGTGTGCCGCGAGAGGTCCACATGTGGCTTAGGAGCGTCGGGAGGTGCGTCGTGTGCGGGCGGGAGGTCGAAGACGGTGCGGTAGGGGATGAAGGCCTTGTGCTCGTGCCCGGGGAGGACGGCGTAGCGGGGGAGGACGTAGAGGTGGTTCATGTGGCTGTTCCGGTCGACGAGGACGACGCGCCATCCCTGGGGGAGGCCGTTGGCGAGGATTTGGGCCGCGCGCGCGCCGCCATAGGAGGCCCCGAGGACGGCGACGGTCTTGAGGGCGTTGGTGGCGCTCCGGGCGGAGGTCGCAGAGGCCATAGTACGTATTAAGCCGGTAAAGGTAGAGTAAGAAGAGGATAGGCCGGGGCGCGATCTACCGCGAGAAGGAAGGAGGGGGACGGTTATAAGGGCAGGCCCAGCGGATATTCCACATCCCGTTCGACACTCACCGGTGGGGGGACGAGGGTCGAGTCTGGAGCGGAGTCGGGTCAGACAGGCCCATCCCTCAGCCCCGGCTAAATCTTATCAGATAACCCCCGTGCCCCATCATATCAGATAACCCGTGTCCCCATTGGCCCCGCGCCTCCCCGTCTCTCCGCAATATTCCTCCCTCCACGCTTTCGGCCGCGCTGCTCTCCTCGCTGTCCACTCCCAGCACGCCGCGAGCACTCAGGGTCCTCCTCCGGCCGTCGCCCAAGACGACCAGACGCTGCGCGGCAGGGCGCGACTGGGCGCGGCGCGTGCGACCGCAGACGTGGCGCGCTCGCAGGCACACCGCCCGTTCACTACCGGTGAGAGTCTGCATTCCCACCTGCCCCCAACGCGTCCGGCCGCGCGAATAGCCTCTCCGTACTTACGCGCGACACCGTACCTGCCCGGACGCTCGGAGGAATGACACCGTCCGCATTATTGCCCCCAGCGCCGAGCGGAGATGTGCGCGAGCTGACATCCTCTCTACCTAAATAGAGAATTCCCTACTTGAGAAGATCGTTCCGAAGGGAATCGGTGCGCTGACTCCGCAGGGGCCGTGCTTGATGAGATGCGCTCTGGGCCATGACACTTCACTTGACACAGTGACCAACTGGTGTCGACCTGGTGGACAGCGCGTACGCCTCGCGCTGCTTCTGGCTTTGCAATGCGTGAACTGACGTCAGACCGCCAGGTATGTACGCACAAATGGCGTGCATGCCAAGCTTCGCAAGGTTCACGCATCGCTCAGCGGACCAGGTAAGTCGAACCGTCCGAACCTTCAGCCGCTCATATCCGTACGCATCTCACGCTTCTACGTCCTAGTCATCGCGATGGCCAGTCATCGGACACGCCTGGAGGCATGGGCGGCCCGCCTGCAGAGGGCGCGCTGCAATGCTGCAAGCCGGAGGTACGTTTCAGCCACCATATCAGGCCTGCTACACTCTTAGACGCGCGCACGGGGCGGTGATTCTGTGTTTGAACAGCTGTGTTCATCGATGCACGTCAGTCCACCGTACCCTCGTATGGCGTTCGTGGATCCGCATCATCACGAAGACCGTGCATCCACTTCTAAGACAAGAGCACACTTCTCGACCATTGCGTCTGCCGCTGTGGGTTACCCGCACTCAAACCGGCAACCTACACAAGCACTCCGCCCTCCGATCCTTTTCCTCCCCTTTGCCGCCGCCTTCGATGCAATGCAAGTCAATTTCCCCATCTGCCTTTTGCTCATCCAATGCCGCTTTCCTTGCCACTTCCGATGCGACACATTCAGAGACGAGAATCGCTCCGCGCAAGCTCCGAGCGTCCAAATACTCCCGGAAATAGATGCACGAGTAAGTCGCCCACCCCATCGCAACTTGGTGACTGGGCTGAGGATATCTCGACCTGAACCGCAGGCCGCGCCGCGCCGCCCATCGTGGGGTTCGTCGATGTGCAGCTAGACTGCCGCTAGGGCATTGTCGAGGCCGAGCTCTATCACGAAGGTGAACGACATGGGCGCTGCGTTAGTCTGACAGCAGACGAGACCACGACCGGTGAGAGGTAAACCTTCTACATGATAGCAGCTCAGCATCCTTCGTTGCTCCTTCACACCATGAGGTGCCGTACGTCGACCTCTTGGAGGCAATAGCACACCTACTTATCCCCGCAGGCAGGCACATCTCGCATGCAGTTCGGCCATGTATCGCACGACGCCGCTGGGACCCGACTCTTCCCCACACCTTCGCCGCCACTTGCACAGATCGAGGTATGACCTGATGTAGCACACTTCGTACCGCGTTCCTTGCGGCTTCCGAGTGCGAGCTGCCGCCGCCGGCTCGAGCCTCGAGGGAGTCCATCATGCGGCGTAGTTAGAATTAGCCTTTGCAGCGCACGCGTGGAGACCGGAACGATGACGATGAATTTGATTACGCTTCAGGACAGAAATACGCCTACGAAGACGGGACAAGGAGTCGGGCCACCTCTTTCGGCCTCGGCGAGCGGTCGGTCGGGTCTGTTCCAGGTTTTGACCGAGGCTTGCTTCCCCGCAGGGGTATCGCACCGGCAACGCTGTGTCCAGCGCGCAGCGGTCCGGGCAGAGGCTCGACCATCGAGCACTCGAGTTTCAAGAAGGACTGGCGTGTGTCACACCGTGCATGAGAATAGCGAATGCGCAGACAAATCGCCCCATGATATTGATACTGCGAAGCCGGTCTGGACCACAGAGTTGTGTGTGTCGAGATCTATTGCTAGGGCGAACGGCACGCGGTTCTCTAGCTCTATCGGACAGTCGGAGGCCGCCTGATTCACTTCAATCGAGACCGTAGCGCTGTGCTCTCCTAGGAGCCTCGCCATTCCCAGTGTTTCGACTTGCTCACGCATTGAACGCGCGAAATCAGCTTGAGGTGGCCGGGAATCGTGGTGTGCGGCTCAGCATTGGGGTGGTCGAGCGTGGGGTGGCCGCCGCAGGCGTGGTCCTACGAGAGCATGCGGACGTCTACATAGGCTATGGATCCAGGGACGGCGAGGCAGGAGCGGTTGCGCAGGAGCGTGAGCAGGAGACATCTTGTTGGACGATAGAAAGGCGATGGAACACGCAACCTAAGAGGCGCCCTAAACAGTTTCGAGCTGAAAGGGACTTGGACGTACGCAGCACAGGTTCGCACTAGAGATTAATACACCACCGACTGATCCGACTCTAGCTCGAAGACATACGAGAGGACCTCCACGTACTCCGACAGTGTGTCCGTGTACAGCGCCCGTTGCTCCTCAAAGAACTCCCGCGTTCCGAACCCCTCGAGTTGGAACTCCAGCGCCTCCAGCGCCAAGGGTCGACCTAGCGCGTCCCGCCGCTGTTGCAAGCACTCGACCACCGCCGGAAGCAGGGTCCCATCATGCGCCGCGAAGCCCTCGACGCGAAGCTTCCGGAGATGTGGGACCACCACAGCCTCCGCCGCGCGCGTGCCGACGGGCGCAGTGTCCGGGTCCAAGGCAACGAAGAGGTATGCAGCGCCCGGTTTGGCCTGTGAGCCGCGGACGGTGAGCTCGCGCAGCGTGCCATTGAAGTATGCGAGCGCGTGGCGCCACCTGAGGTGCGGGCATAAGTCTGTCTCCGTTTCGATGCGCAGAGCTTCGAGCGCGGCGTGGCCGCAGATGCTCACGAAGTCGGCGAACGAGGGGTTCGTTCCGCGGTAGTCGCTAGGGGCCGCCATGTAGAAGTAGAGGCGGCCTTTCTCCCTGGGTGTTGGAGGCCCGCACATTGACAAGGATACAGTATGAATGCAGCTACTCATCTCGATAGACGCATGCGTAGCGCGGGAGAGCATCGGCAGACTGGATGTATCGGCAGGGAGGACAATACGGGTTCCTTGTAGAACGGCGGCCTCGATAGCGTCCGGTGCAGCCGCTAGGTCGGTGTGGCCAATGACCTGCACAACTGCGGACAGGGGGACAGAGATCACAGAAAGGATGTGTCTTGTGACTCGCAAGTCTGTGTTGTATAGGTTGAGCTCCCTGAGGTTCGAAAGAGCCGTGGGTGAAGCACACGGGTGGAGGGGCGGGGTCGCGGCATCGCGGCATAGTACGTTATAAATTCCGAGCTCCTCTACGGCGACGAGTTCCCGCAGCAAAGCGGTGAGTATGTCCAGAGTCGTCACAGGGTTCGAACCGAGCCGGTCGGTGATCCGGAGGACCTTTAGGCGACGAAGAGCCGTGGTGGAGACAAGGCGGATTCCGTAAACCCAGACATGGACCAGCTTCTGGAAGTGTTCGGGGGAAAGCTCTATCGCCTGTGCGGTTGACTCGGCTGCATTGTACGATATCCCAAGGCCCAACACTTCTAGTGTTGGCAACATATGCTGAAGAAATGTGTTGAGATGGGGAGCATCCTCCGGCGAAACGCACCCTAACTCGAGTTTTCGGATTCTGTGGAGGTGCGGAGTGACGAGGTGGAAGACCATACGGGGAACGATCAACCAGGGAGGATCGCCGCCGGAGATGTCGATCTTGACAGCCTTTGAGCGTGCGAGACATGTGCGGGCATAATTCAGACTTGGCCCCGCGTACACACGAGTCCATAGCCTTGGGACGGTGGCGCCAACAGCAAACCAGTGGCGGCAGACCAGCAGGTAGTCGAGCCATGGATAGTAGGTCTCGAAGATTCCGGGGTATATTTCAGCTTTTAGCTCCATTTCGAAGATCATAGCAAGCAGCTCGATGGGGAGTGTGTTGATGGGGATACGGGCGTTGAATAGAGCCAGACGGGCGAGGTCGCAAAGTTCGCTCTCGGGCTCCGGGCTCCGCTTCGACGGAGGCAGGCCGGCTTCTCCGGCTGGTTCGTCTGAAGGAGCTGCCCCGCTTGCGACGGGAGGTAGGCCATAATAGGGTCGACCCCACCTATCTGCTCTCAAAATTTGCGCAAGAGAGGGATATTCCGGGCCTGTGTCCGCTATGGCTGGCTTCACAGCCGAGCTAGAGCACAATAAGTACAACGTATATATCGCCTTTTCAGTGACGTACCGTTGCGTGTCCATAACCGTGCTTTCAGCCCCAAACTTCATCGTCAACTAGCACTGCTCGCTACTACTATATATCTATATCAGTATTCTCGACAACGTTATGAACAGAGAGAGAGCTTACATACATAGCACGTCCGGACAGGAGTTAATTGTCTTACGAGTGGCTCACTTTGAGCGCAAACGTGGTGGCTAGGATCAAGACGCGCCACTCGCGCGACTTGACGAGTGGCGTGCGCATCACGTAAGCGACGTTGGTGCAAGATTATGATATGGTTTACCTGGGCTATGCCGCTCTATGTAGCCACGGCCGACAAAATATTGCGCGGCGACGTTCGTCGGAATGGTAAGTACAGCTGCTTAGGAAACGATAGGCCGTTTGCCAGATCGCTCGCATTGGAGCTCTTGTTTAC